>MU776803.1:83425-159643 GCA_026770625.1 Nicotiana glauca
CTAAGGAAGGCTAAAGAGCTATTTTGGAGTCAATACTGGAGAAAAGAGGCCAAAAATGCAAATTCCCATTGAAGTCACATTGTACCAGCCCTTTAGTGCCGAAATTACTGTTCCACCGCGGTTCCACCGCGACCGCGGTAGAACTGCGGTGACAAGCTACTGCAGAAGATTGAAGAACCAGAGGCACTGTTCTGCCGCGGTGGAGGCAGAACCGCGGCAGGCGCCGTAAAGTTAAGGGACCAAAGTGTAAAAATGGGATTTTTAAGACCTAAACCCTATTTAAACTATAGACTTCACCCAAAGGAGGCAAGGAGTGATTATTAGGTTATCTTGGAAGGAAAAACTATTGTGAGGGATCTTTCCCAACAACTTTCTTCTTTTCTTTTTGTTTTTGATGATGAATTCTATTCTAGTTTATTTACACATAATTATGAGTAGCTAATTTCTTTGTCTTAGGTCTTGGTGGAACCTATTGGGGGTTGAACTTCTTGTTTATGTTAATGCAAATTTGCCAGTTTTAATTTTTATTCATTCAACTATGTTCTTGTTGTAGTTAATTGACAGGATCCTCAATTAGCTGTGCCTATTTAGTGTGCATAACTTGGAAAAGAGTGCATATTTAGGTAGTTGTTGAATAACACCACTCCTAAAGAATAAGAGGAATCTATATTTGCGGGTTTAAAGGCGGGATTATAAATAACGAAGCCTTGGGTGTAATCTTAATTGAACTGTGCTAATTAAAGCTAGCTATTGTAGCTCGGGAGAGTACAGTAGTATATTGCTGTGATTGCTCGGGAGAGAGTTACGGTGAGTTGAGTGTTCATGATTAATAAAGCGAGTCGGTAAATTTGTATGAAGCATAAACAGAAGGGATTCCATTAATAGGGAAAGTCATTAGCTTAACTTGTTTCTCATATTTGTTTACAACCTTAGTTATTTAGTTATAGATTGTTATTTTTCTACAATTTTAGTTCATAAAGAAACCTCAACAGTGATTCAAAAGTATTTGGAAGCTGGTTCTAAAGAATTGAGTGGGGCTAAAGGTAGCAGTTGATAGGTTGACTCTCTGTGGATTCGACCCTGGGCGTAATACTCGGGTTTTATTTGCAACGTCCGCAGAATCCTACTTAGAGGATATACTTGGGTGTGATCATCATCCAACAACGATATTTCATCTACATAAAGAACAAATAAATTATATTAATCATAGTTCAAATTAATTTATAGAATTAAGTTACATAATAAATTATAATTTATTAGCACACTCAATTAATCTAGCATAATTAGTTAAGCCTAATTTTCTAAAAGCAACAAACATTAATAGAACAATATTATCCCCTAAATTTCTATTATTAATCATATAATTAGACTCGCTATACAATGAATTAGTTAAGCTATTCAATTAGACAAATTCAATTATACTAACTCAAGGTTCATAATTTGTGATTATCCAAAAGGGCATCTTCTGTTTAGAAATCTAATTATGTATTCCGAGGCCTTGAAACTGTCATTTTAGCCCTCCTTGAATTGCGTGCTCAGTCCGGGCGCGTATTTGGAAAGCTTTTATGTGAAAAATTGAAGAAATAATAACTTTTGGCCTAAAAAGTTATTTTTTGTTGACTTCGGTCAATATTTTGGGTAAACGGACCCGAACCTATATTCTAATGGTCTCAATTGTTTCGCAGTAAAATATAAGACCTGGGCATATGCCCAGAATCGAATTCCGAAGTCCCTAGACCGAGAAATGAGTTTCTTATGAAAATGGTTAGACTAGAATTATAAAGGTTTTAAGAATTTGATTAATGATTGATCTTGTTGATACTAGATTTGTATTGTGGTTCCGGAGCTTGGTACATGTCTGTTATGATATTTATACCTTATCTGTGAAATTTGGTGAGAAACGGGAGTGATTTGATGTGATTCAGACTTTTGGTTGAGAGAATAGAAGTTTTGAAACTTTCTTGAAAATTTCATGTAATTTGGTGCTAAATTCGTAGTTCTATGTGTTATTTTGGAGATTTTATCATGCGAGCAAGTCCGCATGACATTTTTAGACTTGTGTGCATGTTTGGTTTGGAGCCCTGAGGGCTCGAGTGAGTTTCAGATAGGCTATAGCGTGATTTACACTTATAAATCTGGTGTGTTTTGTCGTAGTTAGTGTTTCTGGTTTTTCTTCTTCGCGTTCGCGAAGATACTCTCCCGAACGCAAAGTGTAACCTGGGATGGCAAGAACACACTCCTTTTTCTTACCCCGAAAGGGGTGTAAGGGAGTTTTTTAATTAAAGTGACAATCGAAAAGAGAATTTTTTTAAGTTCAGAGTCGCCACTTGGATAATTTATGGTGTCCCAAGTCACTGGTTGAAAATCCCGAATCGAGGAAAGATTGACTCTGTATTATAGTCCGTAAACACAGAAATCCGGGTAAGGAATTCTGTTAACTCGGGAGAAGGTGTTAGGCATTTTCGGGTTCTGTGATTTTAGCACGGTCTCTTAACTATTATTTTTGGCTCAATTATCTTAACTTTAAAACCGCTTTTATTTATTTAAAGAATTAATTCAAGGTTATTTAAAACACATCGCAAGCCACGCTACATGAAATGCACCCATGGTTCATGACACATTCTATTTAACCTTGTGGTAAATTAAGACCGGATCACATGAAATGCACCTCCAAAATTTAGAAATTAAACATCACAACTACGTCACGGGAATTGTACCCATAGATATGACAATTTATTTAATTAATCGCGTCTAAAGCTACCACGCACGTTTACAAATTATTTTCCTAAATTTGGAATCACGCGTGAAAGCCAAGAGCCATGGATTTTCGAATCAAAATTCTGCCAAACAAGATATGAAGAAACAAACGACCAATATTGAACTTAATACATAATTAGAATATTTACGAAAAAGAAACAGCAACGGAATATTCTCATCATGCTAAGTATTTAGAAACTACATGAACAAAATACGAAGGCTCTTTTGATTACTACAAAAATACAATAGCAAATATCACGTTATCACATCATGGCTCAACAAGCAAACCCAGAAGTCTGCTTCAATTCAAAGTTTCAAACCCCCATAGCCCAATGAATCTAGCATAGCATGATACAAACCAACGTATATGGAGAAAATTTCAATTCAGCATAGCTGTTTCAATTCAAGGTTTCAATGATACATTAATTCAGCAAACAACGCATAATGAATCAAACAAACAAAGTCAAATAATGAAATATTCAGACAAAAAAACTGGACCAACAGAAGCAATTATCTAAGACCAATGATAGATTAAAGGAAATGAACCTTTCATATGGTAATTCTATCAATAAACTGGAAAGACAAACTTCTTCATAAAATGGATAACGAAACCAAGCAGCACAAAATGGACCAGAAGAAAACTCGAATAGAGCCTCGAACTAGCGACTCTACTGGCGGTGACTTTGAAACTAATCTCACCTTAAATCGATGCCGGCAGACTCGAAAACGGACAGAACCAGGACTGATTTTCTCTTCAAAACAAAAGAGAGATCGGCGGCTGTTGTGTGTTCGTGAGATGAAGAAAGGTCACGACTGCTTAAGGTCTAATCTTTGGGAGTTTTCAAGGTGATGAAGACAACTGATGCTCATCTTTGGTTGAAGAAGAAGAAACCCTTGCTTCCTTGATCCTCTTTTTTAATTGCTCTCGATTTATTATTTTTTTTAAAGAAGATAGATCTGATGGATTCTTCTAGGTGCCAACGGTACTGATACTCTAGCTTAGGGATCTTTGTGCATTTTCAGATCATTTCCCTTTATATGTAGATGTCTAGGATTTAATTAAAGGGTAGAGGTGTTGGACTAAGGGTTAATTCAAATTAGGCCTAAAAATGGATCGTTTGAACTTAAATTTTATTCTTTCTCCGCGAGCGAGCCTAAAAATACGATCTCATTTATTAATTAATCCTATTTAAGTAAAATAACAATTAAAATAAGACTGAACGTTAAAACCAAACTATTTTTGCTATTTTTCAAGATTAAAAATGACTACAAAATATTAATGAAATTATTTTTTTTGTAATTTCTATTTTCTTGCAATAAAATAAAGTAAAAGAGTAAAAATGAGTTGAAAAGCAATATTAGGCCTAAATTAAATATTTACGCGCTAAAATATAAAAAATTATAGGGAGGGTTAAAAATCACATGTCTACACACGTACCGCTTCATCAGTTGATCAGCATTCCGAGCCCTCAGTGGCAGCTCGTATGTGGGGCAGAGGACGAGGCTGAGGCCGTGCTAGAGCTCGAGGCAAGGGTAGGGATCAACCTAAAGCTCGAGCAACAGCACCAGTAGCGGAGCCTCAGGTGGAGTTTGATGATGAGGTACCGTCCCAGACTATTCCTGCCAGACCGACTCAGGTTCTAGAGGGGTTCATAGCCACCCCAATGCTTCAAGATGCTTTGCTCCACCGATAAACCGCCCGATAAGATCTAAACCGATACTAATCCACCTGATATATTATCCGGTGGCTAGCAGATTAATACATTTAAAAGCCAATAACCGATAAGCCAAACCGTTAAGAGTAAATTACCGCTCAATCCGCCCGATAAGCAGCCCTAATACGAGTGAGTCTTATTCTTATGATTATTGATTTCTTTATTCGTATTGTTCATGCTTAAACATTATTCTTCATGTTGAACAATTCTTATCATGTTTTACCAGAATTGGATATTTGTGGAGTATTGACTCGAAGTTGGGGTTTATGTTGGGAAACTAAATAGTGAGATGGGGCTTGTTATTAATGATTCTATTGCCTAGTTATTATTGTTTTGTTATTTCATGTGAGGAAGAGCGTAAAGTACGAAAGGTGATTCCGTGCCATTGCATATTTATTTTTATGTGCGAAAGAGTGTAAATCACGAAGGGTGATGCCGTGCCATTTCATATTCCTTACCATGTGAGGAAGAACGTAAAGCACAATAGATGATGTCGTGCCATTTTATATTCATTACCATTGTTCCTTTCATTTGTTATGGTGAGGATGAGAGTAAAAGCATGAAGGGTAATGCCGTACACTTGCTTTGCTGTGTTTCGTTACTGTTTTCTTCTCATGATCTCATACTCCCGTTAGCATGTTTTTCCCCCTCCCATTATTATGTGTTCAATTTCTATTATCTGTTATTATTACCGTATATTGCCTAACTACATAGGATTGTACATTTTTAATGTCCTAGTCTCGTCACTGCTTCGCCGAGGTTAGGCTCGACACTTACAGTACATGGGGTCGGTTGTACAGATACTGCACTTTACACTTTCTATGCAAATTTCGGTACCGGACCGTGCTGACCCGAGTGAGTTGCTGCCTTCAGTCCAACAGGAGACCCAAAGTAGATCTACCGGCGTTCGCAGACCCTAGAGTACCTTTCCAGTTATCTTAGTTTCCTATTTTCTTTTAGATTCGAGAACAACTGTATTTTCTTTCAGCCAATATTTGTACTGACTATTAGAAGTTCGTGGATTGTGACACCAGATTTTGTGTAGTCGTGTAGTACTTGGATTATTATGAATTTCTGCACCTCTTTACTCTGTTTTGGTTTAATTATTTTTGTTTAATGATTCGGATAGCAGTTAGCGTATTAGTTCTTTATCTGTTGGCTTTCCTAGCATTTTGAAAGTTAGGCGCCATCACGATCCCGATTGTGGGGAATCCGGGCCGTGACATAATTTAAGGTAATTTTATCATTAATTTGAATTCTATTAACAACCATGAGTTCATAATTTAAAGTAGTTCATAATTTATACATTAAGTTCATAATTTATACCTTAATTCTAAATGAAATGTAGTTCAAACCAAAAACCCTAAAACATTATAATTTTAGTAGTTTAGTTTTAAATCTAAATGTAATGTAGTTTAAAACCCCTATTTAGTCACACAAATTCTAGTTTATATAATTTATACACCACAAATTAAATAGTTTAAATAATTTATACACCACTATTAGTGCATAATCTATTTTAGTTAGAATGTAGTTCACATTAATTACGATATAGTTACAAGTTAATTTATAGAATTAAGATACAATATACTTATATTCTTTGATAGTGTAAAAATTATAGCATCCATTTTTTTAAGAACTAGTTTATACAATTCATAATTTATACCTTAAGTTAAAAAAATTATAAAATTAAGTTACAATGTAATAGTTTGTGCAATTCATAATTTATACCTTTATTCTAAATCTAATGTAGTTTAAACCAAAAACCCTAAAAAAATTATAATTTTAGGTAGTTTAATTCTAAATCTAAATCTAATATAGTTCAAAAACCCTATTTAATCACACAAATCCTAAATATACAAAAACCCTAAATAGTTACATAAAATTATACTCTAAAAATTAAAAATTAAAAATCTAATAAGCTAGATTACTAACCTTGAACAACAATGGCAGTGGTGGTGGTAGTGGAGGCGGCGGCACAACAGTGGTGGTGGTGGAGGAGCGGAACAGTGGTGGAGGCGGCTTTGGCGTGAGAGAGGATAGGAGGGGCTTCGTTATTTGGGGGTGGGTGACTTGATTTTGGTGGGATTATGCCAAAAATCTTTGGGGAAGGGAGATGGATGAGGGATAAAAGAGAGAGAGTTAGAAGATGAGAATGGGGAAATTCCCATCTAGGCTAGTCTAATTGTGAGTTTTCCAACCAATTTTGGTCGGAAAAGTTAAAAAATGTTTGATCGGCTCAATACCGACCGATTTCGGTCGGTTTTCAATTTTTAAAATATTAATTTCACTTATATATATATATATATATATATATATATATATATATATATATCCCCCATTTTTGCTCTCTTATGTGTTCCTTAGCTGTATTTCATTCTATCGTGTTGGTTGGTTCGGGTCTGGAGTGATTTCGGTGTGGAATGAGACACATAGTCTCCTATTGTGAAATTTAAGTTGGAAAAGTCAATCAGATATTGACTTATGTGTAGACGACCTCGTATGTGAATTCTAATGGTTCGCTTAGCTCCATTAGGTGATTTTGGACTTGGGAGCACATCCAGAATGTGATTTGCAGGTCCATGGTAGCATTATGTTTAAATTGGCGAAATTAGAAATTTGGCGATTTTCGGTCAGCAGTGGAAATTTTGATATCGGGGTCGGAATGGAATTTTGGAAGTAGGTTCATAGTATCATTTGTGACGTGTGTGCAAAATTTTAGTTCATTCGGATGAGGTTTGGTAGGTTTTGGCGTCGTTTGCAGAATTTGGAAATTTTAGAAGTTCTTAGGCTTGAATCCGAGGGTAATTTGGTGTTTTAATGTTGTTTTGAGTGTTCCGAAAAGGTTCAACTAAACTTGTTTGTTGATGTATGATTTGTTGGTATATTTGGTAGACGTCCAGAAGGCCTCAGATTGATTTCGGGTGGTTGACGAAACAAGGCTGAAATTTAAGGAAGGATGAAGATTGATTTCAGGTGTCATAAACGCACCTACGGAGTGAGGACCGCAGGTGCGAGCCCGCAGAAGTGGAGAAGGGGCTGCAGATGCGGCCAAGGCTGAGGTTGGCTGGGAGCCGCAGGTGCGAGTAGTGGAGCGCACCTGCGAGATCGCAGGTGTGAGAATTGGTCCACAGAAGCGGGTTCTAAAGGCATAAGTGAGAATCGCACTTGCGATGAATTTTTCGCAAGTGCAGCATCGCAGAAGCGACTGTTGGACCGCAGATGCTGAAGTTCTGGGCAGAATGTATAAATTGTGGACTTTGCAAATTTTGGTTCATTTTCCACTATTTTTAGTTGGCGTTGGACCTTTTGAGAGCGATTTTGAGGAGCAATTCAAGGGTTTATCAGTAAGGTAATTGGCTTGAGCCTAATACTCGTATATGTGATACTTTTCCATTGTTTAATCATGTAATTAGTGAAGATTATGGGTAAAAAAGAGGGGTTAGGGCTTGGGATTTTGGAGAGTTTGATTTGAGGATTGAGAGACCATTTGATGTCGGATTTTAATGCATTTGGTATGTGTAGACTCATGAGTGAAGGGAGGCTTTCTAGTTTTTGATTTTTGTCGCATTCCGAGACATGGGCCCGGGGGCCGGGTTTGGGTGAATTTCGGGATTTTGGTCTAAATTGATAGTTTTTCTTATGGAATTGGTTCCTTGGCCTATATTGATTTCATTGTATTGCTTTTGGTTAGAATCGGGACGTTTGGAGACCGAGTAGAGGGGCAAGAGCATCGCAGAATAGATATTTGATCGGTTTGAGGTAAGTAATGATTGTAAATCTAGTCCTGAAGGTATGAAACCCTAAATTTCGTATCGTTTTACTATTTTGAGGTGCACATGCTAGGTGATGGGCGTGTAAGCGTACACTGTTGGGATTGTGACTTGGTCTATCCCGTAGCAATTATAAAGTTGCGTATTTGGTTGAATCTATATGATACTTATGTGTTTTAGAAAGTTTCTATAAATTGGGCTGAATGCCATGTTTGGGTCTTGTGCCAAAGCTGTTTGGACCCTTATGGGCCTCTTTCTTACAATCCTCTCACTGTTTTTAATAAGTCGTGTTATACTTATTAATTTCGTAACTTAGTCTTTAGTACTCTCTTTTGATGCATATAAATGTTGTTTTGGGTTGAGCACCCTGTTTTTACTGAGAGCTAGAGTGGCTTGAGAGGTTTATGAATAACTGAGGTCGATGGTCTGATTTGTGAGGATATTTATAAGATTAGGCTGCACGCCACAACATATTGTTATTGACTCATGATTGAGTAAGGCCGAGGAACTGATTGATTTATGCCACAAGGTGGCTTGTTATAGCGCTTGGGCTGAAGGAGCCCCTCCGGAGTCTGCACACCCCCAGTGAGCGCGGGTACCCATTGATTGTGAGTGTGGTGAGGTATGCCCAAGGGGCTGTATATGAGTGACTGTGAGGTTTTATCGAGGGGCTATATACGAGTGACATTTTAAATCAGAGTACCTCGGGCGTAACATCGCATGAATCACACAGGGTACCCGCGCTCACTGAGGGTGTACAGACTCCGGAGGGGCTCCTACAACCCAAGCGCTATAAAAGCCATATAGAGGCATATACGTGGCAAACTGAGACAATACCTGTGTTCACAATATCTGAAGCAATAGCATCTGGTCTGGCTGGAAGTGCATAGAAACGGTCCTGACCACCACCTGATCGACCTCCCCCCCGGGGCGACTCCTATCTGACTGCCTCCACCCCTAGCTGGGTGGGTGGGTGGTGAAGTAACTGGTGCTGAAGTCGATGGCTGACTCCTCTACTAAGATGGACCCTCATGATGACAAGGACACTGACTCTATATTGCCCAATTCTCCACACTTATAACAACCCCCTGGTACTAGTGACGGGGATTGAAGGGAGCCCCTAGCACAGGGATGACTAGCAGAAGAACCTGGCATGGAAGAGCCCTAAACTGATGGAGCACAGGACGAACTCTGAGCTGGAAGAGCACTAAGTAATGAATGGCCCTGATGAGAACTGTGAGAACCATGTCCCGATGATGCCCCACGGTGAACTGCGTGAGCTGACCGAGCATGTCTGAATGGACGACCGCTGCCGCTGAAACTGGCCTCCATGAGGAGCACCCCCAAAACTATCAGATCCACAAGGCCTATTGGCCTCCCTCTCCTCTCGCTCCTGATAGCGAATCGACTCTATGTCCCGAGCAATGTCAATAAACTACTCAAAAGAAGTACCTGAAACCCTCTATGGTCATAAGAATCTATAACTGATACGAAAGGCCATCCACAAACTTCCTAATCCTCTCCCTCCTTAGGAAACCAACCAGGCCGTATGATGGTCTAAATCAAAGAACCTCGTCTCGTACTGCATCACAGTCATATCATCCTAACGCAACTGCTCGAACTACCTGTGCAGCTCCTCTCTATGGGACTATGGTACATACTTCTCCAGAAAGATAACAGAGAACTACTGCTAGGTGAGAGGCGCTGCACCAACATGACTATGCTTCTCATAAGCCTCCCACCAAGTAAAGGCAGCTCCAGAAAACTAAAAAGTAGTAAATGAGACCCCACTGGTCTTTAAAATACTCGGTGTACGTAGAATCCTCTAACACTTGTCCAAGAAATTCTAGGCATCCTCGCCCTTTGTGCCACTGAAAGTCGGAGGCTGAAATCTACCAAACCTCTCCAATCTCCACTGCTCGTCATCAAGCATGACTGGTACCACATAATCCTGAGCAGGTGTAATTGGCTGGGCTGGTGGTGCCTCCGTTCTCTACAGTCCCTGAACAACCTGCTCGGGTGTACAAGCGGTGGTAGTTTGAGTGCTTCCCCCGGCCTGAGAGGTAGTTGATGTAGTAGAAACAATGACCGCCTGAGCAATACTATTGCACATGGTCAATATATCAGCTAAGGTCTAATGAAGACCTAGAATAACAATAGGCACAGCCGGTGCCTAAGCTGGTTCTGCTGGAGCATCCATAACTGGGACCTGATCATGAACTGGGGTGGCTGGTGGATCTAAAGGTGCTGCACTAGCTGCTGTGCAAGCTACACCCTTGCCCCTACCATGGCCTCGATCGCGTCCTTGGCCTCTAATGGCCCAAATTGGTGGTATCGGTGGTACTGGTGGTTGTCTGTCCTGACTGGTAGCACGTATCCTCACCATCTCTAAGAGAATAGAATAACAAATGTTAATTTATCTAAATCAACAGATTCGCACGACAAAAGTTCGAGAATGTGAAGTTTTTCCTAAAGGTTTTGTAGCCTCTTGAATAAAAGTACAAACGTCTCTGTACCGATCTGTGAGACTCTAGTAAACTCGCTCATGACTCGTGAGACCTATCTAACCTAGGGTCTAATACCAACTTGTCACGACCCCAAAACCAACCCGGTCGTGATGGCGCCTATCATGGAACTAGGCTAGCCGACACATTCCTAACATAGTCAACATTTCATTAAAATTAAATAACAACCTTTTTCATACTGAAAATCCTATGAAAGATATAAAGTCAAAAACCAAAATGCGGAAATAAAGCCCGACCTCGGGTATCACTAGGTTATGAGAAAATACTACAACTGTGCTAAAATATGACAAGACTAAAATAGTCTGGAAACCAACTAATAATAACTATAGGGGGATAGGAGGGAGAAGAGGAAGGTTGCAATCGTCATGCAACTACCTTGCCAACTCCGAAATACGGCGGATGAAGATCAACGCTCGCTAGCACGTCCAACGACCCCTAGATCTGCACACGAGGTGCATGGAGTAATGTGATTATGCCAACTCAGTAAGTAATAATATGTAATTAAAGATTTAGCATCAAGAAACACAGAAAATCCACATCACAAAACTCAGTAAGTTCTACATGCTTTCAAATCAGTATATGAGTCAAAATCCTCTCGTTTAAAAACCCAATTTTTCAAACAAATCATTTGAAGATGTTTTAAACAATTCTCGAATAGAAGCTCAATGCAATTTAGAGTAAAAATGCTAAACCTCGGGAAAAACATAGTTCGTACACAGCCCTTCGGGCAACATGAATCATAAATCGCCCCTCGGGCATAACATCACTCAGAACCAACCCCTCGGGAAAACCTCATAGTCACTCGTAACAGCTCCTTGGGCACAACATGAATCAGCAACAACTGCTCGGGTGTAATATCATTTCACTTACATAGGGTACCCGTGCTCACTAGGGGTGTGCAGACTCCAAAGGGGCTCCTACAGCCCAAGCGCTATAACAAGCCACCTCGTGGCATAATAAATTAGGCCCTTGTCCTCTCATAATCATAAATTAGTAACAACATGCTACGGCGCGCAGCCCGATCCCATAACATCCTCACAACATAGGTCCTCGGCCTTACTTAGTCAGAAATCTCTCAAGCCACTAGGGCTATCAGTAAAACAAGGTGCTCAGCCCAAAATATCATTTTATGCATCAAAACAGAGTAATAGAGACTCAATTATGAAATCAGTAACACATAGCATGACTTAGTACAAATCTTAAGTCAAAACAGTGAGGAATTCAATAGAAAAATTCCCCTAAGGGTGCAAATAGCTTGGCACGAGGCCCAAATATGGCATTCAACCCAAATCATAGAAATTCTTTCTAAAACACATAAGTATCAAATATTTTCCAGTCAAATACGCAACTTAATAGTTGCTACGGGACAAACCAAATCAAAATACCCAATGGTGCATACCCACACGCTCGTCATCTGGCATGTGTGTCACCTTAAATTAGTGAAACAATGTGTAATCCGGGGCTTCATACCCTCATGACAAGATTTACAATCATTACATACCTCAAACCGGTCAAATCCCTACTCCGCAATGCCCTTTCCTCTGGAATCGGCCTCCACACATCCCGAATCTGACTAATAGAAATACAATGCAATCAACATACGCTAATGGAATGAATTCCACAATAGAAACAAGCAATTTAGGCACAAATCCCGAAATGCTCCCAAATCCGGCCCCCAGGCCCATGTATCAGAATCTGTAATGACTCGGCCGGTTATTTTTGGAATTTATGCCCCGATCCCCCATTAAATGCTTCCCCAAAGTTTATTTATGCTATTTTGGTTTGCCGGGACGTTCAATGTTAGGATTCGGAGTGTTTTGGGTCACTTAGTCCCTAAATGAGAGCTTAAGAGTTGAAAAATGGTCCGTATTCGAAACAGTGTGAAGACGACCTCAAAATGGAAATTTGATGGTTCTGTTAGCTCCGTTAGATGAATTCGGGGTTGGGAGCGTATTCAGAATGTATTTTGGAGGCTCGCAGCTCATTTAGGCTTGAAAGGCCGAAGATCGAACCAATAGTGAGTTTTTGATCCGAGGGTCAGATTTGAATTTCGGAAGTTTCTGTAGCTCCGTAATGTCATTTGGGATGTGTGTGTAAAATTTCAGGTCATTCGGATGAGGTTTGGTTAGGTTTTTGATTGAAAGCGTAGTTTGATAGAATTTGAAGTTCTTAGGCATGAATCCTTGATTTAATCGGGTTTTCGGTGTTGTTTGAGGTGTTTTAAGGATTGGTACAAGTTCGAATAAGGTATTAGGTGGTATTGGTACTGTTGGTTGAGGTCCCCGGGGGCCTCGGGATAATTTTGGGTGGTTAATGGGGGGAAAATCTCTAAGTTGCAGCAGCTGGTGTTTTTTTTTTCTTCTGGTATTTTCGCTTCTGCGGTTTGGGGACCGCAGAAGCATCTCCCTTATCGCAAAAGCGATATTTGGTCTCCCCCTCAGGAACCATAGAAGCGGTCGATTGACCGCATAAGCGGTACCGCAGAAGCGGGTATTTATCCGCAGAAGCGAAATCTGCCCTTTTATGAGAAGCTGCAGAAGTGGTTGTTTTTTCGCTTAAGCGAGACCGCAAAAGCGGCCCCTTGTCCGCAGAAGTGGAAATGTCTGGGCAGAAATAGAAAATTTCGAGGGTTTAATTTCATAAATTTGAAAATCGATTGAGAGCACGGGAGAAGGCGATTTTTAGTGAGTTTTGAAGAGAAAATCATTGGGTAACGTTTCTTTGATCCCTTTTCATTATATTTCATCATCATATAGCTAAATACATCATTTGAATTCAAATTTAGGATCAAAAACTTGGTAATTTGGGGTAAAAGTTCATAGACCAAACTTTGGGGTTTTGAGGGATTGGGATTTGGGAGATTTTTATATGGTTAGACCAGTGAGAGTACGAGGGTTCTGAAAATGTGAAAATTATTCAATTCCGAGACGTTGGCTGGAGGGGCATTTTGGTTATTTTACCTATTTTGAGCGCCCTAGGTTTAATTTTTAAAGTGGAATCAGTTGTTTGCAATATTATTTACGATATGTAATTGAATTGAATAGATTTGGGCCATTTGGAGTCGGATAGTCGTGGCAAAGGCGCGATTTCTAGTGATATTGAGCCGGTTCGAGGTAAGTGGCTTGTCTAACCTTATGTAGGGGACTTTTCCCCTTAGGACATGTTCTAAATATTTGAATGCCTCGTACGTGAGGTGAAGAGCGCGTACTTGAGTAAATTGTTGTAAACCCGTTTCTACTTGGAGTATTTACATGGAGATTTTCTGTTTACTTGTTCCTTTAAACTATAGGTTTTGACATGTGCTAGCTTAGAGAAGTATGCTTAGCTGACTTACTTGCTTAATCGTTTAACTGTACTATTTGCACTCTGTGAAGCATGTTAGGTTAGAAATTTCAATTACTTGTACTGGTTTAGCATTTATTCTGAGATTATGAGTTTTTGTTGTGGTGTGCTTTAAATTGGGACTGCGGGATGACTTCTCGGGAGATCCTCTTGTACTTGACTTATTCTGGATTGAAGGTGCGGGATACCAAGAGATCCCTGGCACGTGTTTATATATATACATTGGGATACCAAGCGATCCTCGGCTCACTTATTGAGGATACCAAGAGATCCTCGGGATACCAAGAGATCCTCGACTCACTTATTGAGGATACCAAGAGATCCTCGGGATACCAAGAGATCCCTAGTACATATGATGAGGATACCAAGAGATCCTCGGGTTACCAAGAGATCCCCGGTTATCATTTCCTGGTTGAGGACAATATTTACTTGTATTGTTATCGTTACTTTCTATTACTGCTCTCCTGTGCTTATCTGGTTCAGATGTTTGTTGTAGATTTTATTCAGATTGTTCCCGTTACCTTATTATTTATTATGTTTATCCCAGTAGGCCCCTGACATTTCCTCGTCACTACCCAACCGAGATTAGGCTTGCCACTTACTGAGTACCGCTGTGGTGTACTCATGCCCTTCTTGCGTATGTTTTTCATCTGCAGATCATTCAGGTACCTCTACTCAGGTGCACTATCAGTGAGGAAGGAGGACCACTGAGACTTCGAGGTAGTTCTGCTGCGTCCGCAGACCGACGAGTCTCCTTCTTACTCTATCTTTAGTATCTAGTTTTCTCTCTTTTGGATATTAGAATATTCTGGAGTTTTGGAGCCATACTGTACATTTCTATAGCCTGTGTTGCCCATGAGTTTCTGGGTCTTGGGAATAGTGTTAGACTTGTGTTTTATTGAGTTTTACATGCCGAGTGGTGTCCAGTACAGTTACTTTTAGTTATTGAATTTGGGTTTCCTCTGTTTTCCCGCAATTGTTATACTTTCCGCAATATTTGGCTTACCTGGTCGGGGGGACTAGGTGCCATCACGACATATTCACGATCGGTGAACTTGGGTCGTGACAAGTTGGTATCAGAGCTCTAGGTTTATAGGAGTCACGGAACACAGGCCGGTTTATTAGAGTCTCGCTGATCAGTATGGAGACATCTGTGTTTATCTACGAGAGGCTATGTAACTGTTTAGGAAAGATCTTCATTTCTTTTGAATTCCTTGTCGTGTGATATTTTGACATCAATTCTAAACTTCTGTCTCTATTCTCTCACAGATGGTAAGGACACGTGCTACACGAGAGGACCAGGCACCCGCGCCCCCTGTTATCGTCGTCAGAGGCCGGGGCCGGGGTAGAGGTCAAAGACGCGCACGTGGTGCAGCCACAACACCTGCACGAGCTGCTGCCGAGGTGCTACCAGCAGATTTGGCCGGAGCCCAGGAACCTGGAACACCTACCACAACTACTACTACTCCAGCGCTCCAGGATACTCTGGCTCAGTTCATGAGCATGTACACTACCTTGGCTCAGGCAGGGTTGCTTCCCCTTGCCGCAGCCACATCCCAGGCCGGGGAGGGCCCCAGACTCTCGCAGCCCGCACTCCTGAGAAGAGAGTGCATATGGAGCAGGCCCCAAAGGTTATTCCTGTACCGCCTGCAGTGCCAGCACAGCCCGAGGATGGATCAGATGTCTCCGAGGATGAGCAGCATAGGCTAGAGAGGTTCAAGAAATATGATCCCCCAGTGTTCAGTGGCCTAGCATCAGATGACGCCCTGGGATTTTTGGAGGAGTGTCATCGCATCCTTTGCACTATGGGCATAGTGGAGTCTTGCGGGGTTTCTTTCACCGCCTTTCAGCTTCGGGGAGCTGCCTATGATTGGTGGCGTACTTATGAGATAGATAGTGTAGTCGAGGCTACTTCACTGACTTGGACCCAGTTCTCAGACATGTTCTTGAGAGAGTGTTTTCCCCAGAGCCTTAGGGATTCATGGCACATGGAGTTTGAGCACTTGCGCCAGGGTGCTATGACAGTTTAGAGTATGCCATCCGTTATACCAGGTTGGATAGACATGCACCGACTTTGGTTGCCATAGTTCAGGAGAGAGTTCGGAGGTTTATCGAGGGTCTTATTTCGCCCATTCGGTCCAGCATAGATCAAGAGTTGGAGATGGATATTCCTTACCAGCAGGTAGTGATCATAGCTAGGAGGATTGAGGGTATGCTCGCCAGGGAGCGAGGGGAGAGGGAGGCCAAGAGGTCTTGAGAGTCGGGTCACTACTCTGGTGCCCGTACCCCATCAGGTCGCTATGGTAAGGGTTATCCTGGTTGCCCTTTACATTTAGCTTTACCAGCAACCGGTAGTACGCTAGCTCCACCTGCACCTCAGGAGCCTTATTATGCACCTCCAGTTTCTAGCGCGCCTTCTACGCGGGGTGATTTTAGAGATCAGTCCAACAGGCCTAGTTCCAGTCAGTCACAGCTACCATGACCTCCCAGAGCTTGCTATAAGTGTGGTGATACCCATCATGTGGTGAGGGATTGCCCTAGAATTGGGTAGAGTGCACCTCCACAAACTGCTCAGCCACAGCATGCTCCTCAGAGTTCTCAGGATATGGTCCCAGCTCCCGCTGCTACCCTACCTGCCCAGCCCGCCAGGGGTGGAGGTCGGGAAGATAGAGGTTGCCCTCGAGAGAGGGGTCGGGCCAGATATTATTGTATTCCTACTTGCACTGAGGCGGTTGCCTCCGATTCCGTCATCACAGGTATTATTCTGGTTTGTCACAGAGAGGCATCGGTTCCATTCAATCCAGGCTATACTTATTCTTATGTGTCTTCTTATTTTTCTTCATATTTGGGTGTGCCTCGGGATTCTTTGAGTGCCCCCGTTTATATTTCTACTCCGGTGGGAGATTCTCTTGTTGTGGACCGCGTGTACCGCTCATGTTTGGTTACTATTTGTGGTTTTGAGACCAAGGCGGACCTATTATTACTCGATATGGTTGACTTTGATATTATTCTGGGCATGGATTGGTTGTTGCCCCATCATGCTATTCTTGATTGTCACGCCAAGACCATGACGCTGGCTATGCCAGGTGTTCCATGTATTGAGTGGAGTGGTACTTTAGACCATACTCCCAGTAGAGTTATTTCTTTCCTTAAAGCTCAACTTATGGTTGAGAAAGGGTGTGCCGCGTATTTAGCTTATGTGAGAGATGTTAGTGTTGGTACCCCTTCTGTTGATTCAGTTCCAGTGGTATGGGATTTCCCTGATGTGTTTCCAGTTGATCTCCCGAGCATGCTGCCCGATAGAGATATCGACTTTGGCATTGATTTGTTTCCGGGTACTCAGCCCATTTCCATTCCTCCATATCGCATGGCTCCTCCTGAGTTAAAGGAGTTGAAGGATCAATTGCAGGAATTGTTGGGTAAGGGTTTTATTCGACCCAGTGTTTCGCCATGGGGTGCTCCTGTCTTGTTTGTGAAGAAGAAGGATGGTTCTATGCATATGTGCATTGATTATCGCCAGTTGAAAAAAGTTGCAGTGAAGAACCAATATCCTTTACCTCGTATTGATGATCTGTTTGACCAGCTTCAGGGCGCACAAGTGTTTTCCAAGATTGATTTGCACTCAGGTTACCATCAGTTGAAGATTCGGGNTGATGCCTTGAGTCACCGGGCGAAGAGTTTGGGGAGTTTGGCATATTTACTAGCCTCAGAGGGACCCATGGCAATGGATGTTCAGGCTTCAACCAGCCAGTTCGTGAGATTGGACCTTTCGGAGCCTAGTCGGGTTCTAGCCTATGTGGTTTCTCGATCTTCCCTATTTGATCGTATCAGGGAGCGGTAGTATGATGACCCTCATTTGCTTGTCCTTCAAGATAGGGTCCAGCGTGGGGATTCCAGAGATGTGACCATCGGGGATGATGGAGTATTGAGGATGCAGGGCCGGATTTGTGTGCCCAATGTCGATGATCTNCCTTTTGGGCTGTCAAATGCCCCAACAGCTTTTATGCATTTGATGCATAATGTATTCAGGCCATATCTTGACTCATTTGTTATCATTTTTATTGATGATATTCTGGTATATTCCCGAAGTCGGGAAGATCATGAGCAGCACCTGAGGACAGTGCTTCAGACTCTGAGAGAGAAGAAATTATATGCAAAGTTCTCAAAATGTGAGTTCTGACTGAGTTCTGTGGCATTTCTAGGGCACGTGGTATCGAATGAGGGCATTCGAATGGATCCAAGGAAGGTGGAAGCTGTGCAGGGTTGGCCCAGGCCCTCCTCAACTACATAGATTCGCAGTTTCCTTGGATTGGCGGGTTATTACCGTCGCTTTGTGGAGGGGTTTTCATTGATTGCGGCCCCTATGACTAGATTGACCCAAAAGGGTGCCCCATTTCAGTGGATAAAGGAGTGTTAGGCGAGCTTCCAAAAGCTCAAGACAGTTTTGACTTCAGCCCCAATCTTGATGCTGCCTACCAGTTCGAGGTCTTATATAGTTTATTGTGATGCCTCACGGGTCGGACTTGGAGTGGTGTTGATACAGGACGGTAGGGTGATTGCCTACGCGTCTAGACAGTTGAAGGTACATGAAAAGAACTACCCTGTCCACAATCTTCAGTTAGTTGCTATTGTTCATGCCTTGAAGATTTGGCGTTATTATTTGTACGGGGTGCCTTGTGAGATCTATACTGACCATCGGAGTTTGCAGCACTTGCTTAAGCAGAAGGACCTGAATATGCATCAGAGGAGATGGTTAGAGTTGTTAAAGGATTATGATATTACTATTCTTTATCACCCGGGCAAGTCCAATGTGGTAGCTGATGCCTTGAGTCACCGGGCGAAGAGTTTGGGGAGTTTGGCATATTTACTAGCCTCAGAGGGACCCATGGCAATGGATGTTCAGGCTTCAACCAGCCAGTTCGTGAGATTGGACCTTTCGGAGCCTAGTCGGGTTCTAGCCTATGTGGTTTCTCGATCTTCCCTATTTGATCGTATCAGGGAGCGGTAGTATGATGACCCTCATTTGCTTGTCCTTCAAGATAGGGTCCAGCGTGGGGATTCCAGAGATGTGACCATCGGGGATGATGGAGTATTGAGGATGCAGGGCCGGATTTGTGTGCCCAATGTCGATGATCTTCGAGAGTTGATTCTAGCAGAGGCCCATAGCTCGCGGTATTCCATCCATCCGGGTGCCGCGAAGATGTATCAGGACTTGAGGCAGCACTACTGGTGGAGGCAGATGAAGAAGGATATAGTTGACTACGTGTCTAGATGCCTCAACTGCCAGCAGGTGAAGTATGAGCACCAGCGTCCGAGCGGGTTGCTTCAGCAGATAGAGATCCCGGAGTGGAAGTGGGAGCGTATCACCATGGACTTCGTATTTGGACTCCCACGGACCGTGAAGAAGTTTGATTCTATTTGGTTCATTGTGGATCGGCTAACAAAGTCCGCTCATTTCATACCTGTGTGTACCATTTATTCTTTGGAGCGGTTGGCGGAGATTTATATCAGAAAGATCGTCCGTTTGCATGGTATTCCAGTTTCTATCATCTCAGACAGAGGCACTCAGTTTACATCGCGGTTCTGGAGAGAAGTGCAACAGGAGTTAGGCACTCAGGTGGAGTTGAGCACGACATTTCACCCCCAGACGGACGAACAGTTCGAGCGCACTATTCAGATTCTGGAGGATATGCTTCGTACGTATATGATTGAGTTTGGAGGGTCATGGGATCATTTCCTGCCACTGGCGGAGTTTGCTTATAACAACAACTATCAGTCCAACATTCAGATGGCGCCATACGAGGCTTTAAAGGGTAGGAGGTGTAGATCTCTGGTGGGTTGGTTTGAGCAGGGTGAGGCCAGGCTATTGGGCACAGAAATGGTCCAGGATGCATTGGAGAAGGTTAAGGTGATTCAGGATAGGCTTCGTGTATCCCAGTCCAGACAGAAGAGTTACGCGGATAAGAAGGTTCGTGATGGTGCGTATATGGTTGGTGAGCGGATTCTACTTCGGGTCTCGCCTATGAAGGGCGTCATGAGGTTTGGTAAGAAAGGGAAGCTGAGTTCGAGGTTTATTTGGCCTTTTGAGATCTTGAGGTGAGTTGGGGAGGTTGCTTATAAGCTTGCCTTACCTCCCAGCCTAGCCGGAGTTCATCCGGTATTTCATGTTTCGATGCTCCAGAAATATCACGGTAATCCATCGCACGTGTCTGATTTTAGTTTAGTCCAGTTGGACAAGGATCTATCCTATGTTGAGGAGCCAGTGGCTATTTTGGACAAGCAGATCAGAAAGTTGAGGTCAAAGAACATTGCTTCAGTGAAGGTCCAGTGGCGGGGTCAGCCGGCCGAGGAGGCGACTTGGGAGACCGAGCAGGATATGCACAGCTAGTACCCTCATCCTTTTGCTACTTCAGGTATGTTCTCTATGCTCGTTCAAGAACATACCTATTGAGAATACCAAGAGATCCTCGGGATACCAAGAGATCCCTAGTACACATGATGAGGATACCAAGAGATCCTCGGGATACCAAGAGATCCCTAGTACACATGATGAGGATACCAAGAGATCCTCGGGTTACCAAGAGATCCCCGGTTATCATTTTCTGGTTGAGGACAGTATTTACTTGTATTGTTACCGTTACTTTCTATTATTGCTCTCCTGTGCTTATCCGGTTCAGATGTTTGTTGTAGATTTTATTCAGATTGTTCCCGTTACCTTATTATTTATTATGTTTATCTCAGTAGGGCCCTGACCTTTCCTCGTCACTACCCAACCGAGGTTAGGCTTGGCACTTACTGAGTTCCGCTGTGGTGTAATCATGCCCTTCCTGCGCATGTTTTTCATGCGTAGATCATTCAAGTACCTCTACTCAGGCGCACTATCAGTGAGGCAGGAGGACCACAGAGACTTCGAGGTAGTTCTGCTGCGTCCGCAGACCGATGAGTCTCCTTCTTACTCGATCTTTAGTATCTAGTTTTATCTCTTTTGGTTGTTAGAATATTCTGGAGTTTTGGAGCCATATTGTACATTTCTATAGCCTGTGTTTCCCGTGAGTTTTTGGGTCTTGGTAATAGTGTTAGACTTGTGTTTTATTGAGTTGTACACGCCGAATGGTGTCTAGTACAGTTACTTTTAGTTATTTAATTTGGTTTTCCTCTGTTTTCCCGCAATTGCTATACTTTCCGCAATATTTGGCTTACCTTGTTGGGGGGACTAGGTGACATCATGACATATTCATGATCGGTGAACTAGGGTTGTGACAGAATCCTACAAAAATCATAAAACTAGAAAGCTCATTCACTCGGTAGTCTATACATACCAAAATCATCAAAATTTGACGTCAAATGGCCATCCAAATCCCCAAAATCATCTCTCCAATTATCTTCCATCCCCCCCCATTTTACACCCTAATTCCCAATTTAGATGGTGAAAATCAAGATACAATCATGGAATTTAACCAAAATAAAGTGAAGAACACTTATCCAAATCACTTCTCTGAATTTACCATTCAAAAGCGCTCAATCTCGTGGTCTCTAGCTCAAAATGTCAAAAATGGGTTCAAACCTCGATTTTGAATATAAAACTGCCTACCTAGATGTGATGACCCAAAAGGTCATCTTCTATTTTTGAGCTCAAATCTATGTTCCGACGCCTTTAAAACCTCATTTTATCCCTTCTCGATTTGCATACGCAACCCATGTGCGTTTTTGGGAAGCCTTTATGTAAAAATTTGAGAAGATATTAAGTTTTGTCTTTAAAAGTGATTTAAGGTGACTTCAGTTAAAATTTTGAGTGAACGGACTCGGACTCGTGTTTTGACAGTCCTGGAGGATCCATAGTGAAATATTGACTGGGTGTATACTAGGAATCGAATTTCGAGGTCCGTAGCCCGAGCAATGAATTTTTGATGAAAATTGTTAAACTGGAAATATAAAGATTTTAAGAATTTGTTTAATAAATGATTTTGTTAATGCCAGGTCCGTATAGTACGGAGCATGGTACTGGTCCGTTATGATATTTATACCTTATCTGTGAAATTTGGTGAGAAACATGACTGAGTTGATGTGATTCAGGCCTTTGGTTGAGAAAATGGAACTTTTAAACTGTCTTGAAAATTACATGCGATTTGATGCTAAATACGTAGTTCTAGGTGTTATTTTGGAAATTTGATCTCACAAGCAAGTTTTTATGATGTGTTAAGACTTAAGTGCATGTTTGGTTTGGAACCCCGAGGGCTTGTGTGAGTTTCATATAGGCTATGGGATGTTTTAGACTTGAAAATTATGGTGTTTTTGGCTTCTGTTGTGATCTGGTATGTCCTTCTTCATGTTTGTGAAGGAAATCTCACGAACACGAAGAGTATGTTGGTCCGAAGGAGAAATCCTTCTTCATGAACGCGAAGCACTAGTCGTGAACGCGGAGGGGCAATACCCTTCGCGAACGCGAATGCGAAGCATGGGACCTGGGGGAGGGGAAAGCTACTCAAAGCGAATGCGGAGGTTGGGAGGAGTATGCCTTTGTGACCGTGATGGGTATCTCGCGAACGCAAAGGCCTTAGGCTGCTGTGCATCGTGATCGCGATATGTCTCTCACAAATTCGATTAAGACCTGACCAGTGATTTTAAAACAGAACCAAAGACGGGATTTCTTCAAAAATTCATATCTCTTCCATTAAAACTCAACCTAAGGAGATTCTTGAAGAGGGAGTTCAACACCAAATCATAGGTTTGTGTTCTTAACCTCATTTCCTTTGATTTCCATCAACACTCATTAGATTTCTAGCCCAAATCTCGTTTTTCATGGTAGAATTAGGGATTATGGAAAAAATTAGGGATTTTGCAAATTTGAGAATTTTGACATCGATTTGGGGTCGGATTTCGATACTAATTACATATTTGGGATCGCGGGTGAATGGATTTTGGTCCGAACCTCGAGTTTTGACCAAGCGGGCTTAGGGTTAGTTTTTGACTTTTTGGGAAGAATGTTGGGAAACCTATAATTATGCATTAGAATTGATTTCTTAAGCGATACTTAATGTTATTAAGTTAATTTTGACTAGATACGAGTGGATTGGGTGTGGAATCTTGAGAAAAAGTGATAATTCAACTTTGAGTTGGTTGTTGGATTGAGGTAAGTGTTTGGTCTAACTTTGACTCGAGGGATTAGGAATCCTCGACTTATTTGCTATGTGATACTCCATGTGTGTAACGTACAGGTGTGGTGACGAGCACCTATGTGCTACCAAATTATTTGTTTAGCCAATTCCCTTCCCCGTTCCTAATATATTATTTTTATGTCTTAACTACTACTTTTTTATTGATGCTTTCATGTCTAATAAGGGTGATATATTGAGGAGCAATAAGGGTGGGCTGGTGGGATCGGGTTGTACGCTGCAACAAGGAGTAATAAGGGTGATGTTGATAGTCAATTTTTCCTATATTTTTTATGCATAAATACCTTTAAAATAGCATATGCATGCATATATAAGCATGCACAAGGGTTTTACAGTATTTCTCATAATTTTAGGAATTTAAATTAATTTATTTTCTTCCCTTTTAATCATAAAATCCCAATATTTATTTCCCCAATAATTGTTATGATGATTTAGTTATTTATTTTCTATATTTATGCCAAAATAAGGTTAATATATTTTTTACGCATTTTTATAATTGAATTTGGTATTTTTAAGCTAAAATAGCATATAATTTCAATATTAGCCCATTTAATGTATAATTACATTCTATATGCGTAAAATTGGTCCCTATATTTTTAAAATGATAAATATATATTTTAAATTATTTTTCTACGTAATATTTTTTTCCAAAAATTATTTATTATTTATTATAAATTAAATAGGAAAAAATTGGCTATTTAAAATGTAGCCAGATTGACATTTCAATTGTGGCCTAAATTGAACCCAAACCCAGTCCAATTTCTTATTAAATTACCTGACCCAGACCCTATACACACTTACCCAACCAGAACCTGTTATATCATGGCCTTTGATTTAAGAGATCAACGGCCCGTATTGTTTCTTTCCTTTTTTAATCTTAAATGACCCCTAACCCTAATCACTCTTTACACACCGCCGCCTCTGTATCCTCTCGTCTCCCCTCTTCTCTCAACCTAACCTTAACCCCCTTTCAACCGCCTCCCCCTTCTCCGGTCATCTCCGGTGGCTACCTTTCAACTCCTAAGCCTCCAATGGCCCCTCCATTGCCGTGCTCATCTTCTTTGAGGCCTTTAAAGGCCCTGGGCCACGTCGACTTGTATCTAGGTTTTGCTGTTTTGTATGTTCATGGCTATTCGGTGTGATTTGTGCAAAATCACACTATATTTGTTACGATCTTTGAGTTTCTAAATAGGTTCTTCCATCTCTATGTGGGTTTCTTCTGAAACCCTAATTTATGTTTGCATCTCTTAGATTTTGTGCTATTTTAAAACGATTCGAGCCCGTTACTTCTATATTTTACACTGTTCTTGATTTCAAGTTGTTTTTACTTTCTTCTAAAGTTAGGGTTTTTTCAGAACTTCTTCTACGATCTGTTTAAATCGATTATTTTATGTTTTAACTTCTATCTCTTTGCATATCTCGACTGACTCTATGTTTTACTGCCTTTTCAACTCGCCTATGTTGAAAGCCCTAATTTTAAAGGTTTTTCGTTTGGTTTCTATGTAATAGCATGATAGACCGATTCTCGTTTTTGAGTTCTTGTGATTTCTTGTGACTGCCTCACCTTGATATGCTTCTACTGAGTTTCTGAGCCTGAACTTACACTAATTCTATGTGTTTGTGTTCATCTTGACTGTTCACATCAAGACTTGCATCTTTCTCACCGATTCGTTATTGTTTAACTTTCATTTTGCTAGAGTTGTGTGCCAATTCTTGACTATCCATTTCTTACTCTATTTATATATCAAACATGCTCACTCTTTTTCATGACATTCTCTTTGATTATTTCTGAATTCCCTGTTTCCTAGTTTGATTTGAACACTTTTCTTTAAACCCCCCGATTCCTACCTTTCCACTTAATTTGATTAATTTGCTTGCCTTAATTAATTTTCCCTTGCCTTGTCTGCATTATTACTTAATTCTCACTAATTATTTCCTTAATTTAAAACTTTCTGAACCTAGCCTTAATTACATGTTCTATACTTGCAGTATTTTTAAGTCTTTCCTTATTTGTTGTACTTCAACTATGTATGATTTCTTTCCTTATTTATCACTTGTTCTTACCGTTGAGTTAACTGCTCAATTAAAGGGAGTACTTGCCTTGATTGCTTGACTGATTGATTCTGAGTTCCATAACTAATGGTGAACTTTGATTTTTACCTTATTTGCTACTTGTTTTCAACCTATAAATACCTTAGTCTTTCATTAACACAGGACACGAACTCTTGATTCAAAAAACTCTCTCACACTCACTTAAAACTTTCTGCTCTCTTTTGTGCTACTTTCTACTGCTCTAAGTTAGCCAGCTGCAAGCCAAGGCTAACCATTGTGTTCTCCTACTCTTTCACTTTGCTTGCTGTCTTCTTTACTGGTATGTTCTAGTTTCAATTTAAAGTTTCAACAACAACATGATTCTTTTGTTGCTTTAGTTCATTCTATTTCTAGTTTGCTTCTATTTGTTGTTTTGTTGCTAAATCTGTAGTTAATATGTTTACATTATTAGCATGTTATGAACTTTCCTTCTTTAGAATCAGTGTATTACCCGCTCTGTTTGTTTCTGGGCATTCCTAGACCATTGCTTGATTATGTGTTTGCAATTAAGTGTCCCATGAATCCCAAACCCCCGGACCCCTGTTTGTGATTACTGAATTCACTTTAGTTCTATGACTACTGGCTATGTACAAACCTATTTTAAGATGTTATGTTTGGATTGTTATTCATTACCCCAATCTCTTTTCAAACTGCCTCTATGATTTTTTTGCTAAATTACTTTCAAATAAACTTCCTTTTTAAATGCAGTCTTTCACTAAAATCTTTCAACTTGTGTCAAGAACTTTCACTTTACTCCTACATTAATAAGTTCTGCCCTCTCCAGTATGTGTACTGCATTGGGATTCTTTTGAGAACCCTCTAAACTCTGGCATACTGAGGTTATCCCTTGCACACTTCACTTATTCAATTTGGTTAGCAAGTCTAGGTGTAAGTACTGCCCGGGATCCTTGAGGTCCTTAGGGAACTTTGATGCACCTAGATTATGATATTTTCTATGGAATTGAGGCATTTGAGGCCATTGGAGGCTTTGGAAATTTGGGCCTAATTGAAGGCTCCCGATAGAATAGCTTCTTATTTTCTTATTTGCTTATTTAATTCATTCATATGGTTTGTAATATTTTGTAAACAGATATTGGGGTAATTAGTAAAAAAAGATGGGTAGCTACATGTTTGTGGGAGTAATACGAGTAGAGATCATGCTCATAGGACTTTACACTTTGATTTGATTACCTTACCCAATAGAAATCATGTTTATAGGGATTTACATCTTTTCGTGTTTATCTCACCATGCTAGAAACCATGGACTATAGGTTCAAATAATTTCGTAATAGAAATTATGTCTTCAATATCTTAAAATCAACTTAACTAATAGACGCCATGCCTATAGGATTTAATCCAGATTTTGTTATGACAAGTGTTATGTCTGTTTTCATGTTTGCAAGCCTTAAAATCGACCTAACAAGTTGATGTTATGCCTATAGGATGTAATTTAACCCAAGTTCTGTTTTAGTAAGTGTTATATATGTTTCCATGCCTACAAATCTTTAAAATCAGTATTAAATCTAGATGTCATGCCTATAGGAAACGCCATCAAATCCTGCCTATGGATCTCGCCTAAGTTTAGTTTAAATAACTCAATCCGGTTATCGTTTAGTTCACTTCTGAATTGGTTTAATTAAGTATTTCGTACTTCCTGAAATAAGTTCTTTAAAACTGCCTCAATCTATCATTAGATATCATGCCTATAAATATTACAAAAATCTGTTTCAAAACCTGCTTTGTTTTCACTTTATGAAGTACTAATCAGTGCTTCGCATATAGGCAAGCCTTAGGGCTTTTTTCTGCAATTCTGAAACTGTTTTATTGCTTAATATTTTTTCTGATCTTAACCGGCTTCAAAAAACTAGTAGGTAACTGCTAAGGTCATTACTCATGAATTTTGTAAAAATTAAATTGCCTGCCTCCTGCATGTTCACCCAAGCATCCTGCCTTAGGATACTGCTTCATAGAAGGCCCTTAATTGTGTTGAAGTCATGCAGTTTCTATGTATTGTTTGAGGAGAAAATTTTGAGCCTCTAATTTCTTCCTTTATCTTATGTGCTAAAATTCCTAATTGTTTTTGCTTGTCGCCTTAGAACTTTTACCTTTAAAACCTTAGGAGTTTGTCTAGAACCAGCTATTGGTAGAGGTCCTAAATCCCTCCAGGACCATTAAGAAGGGACGGGTAACACCACGCAATAGAGATCGCTGACCAAACATTAGATTTGCCTAACTACTAAAGGGATGGGAGGGTAGATATGGATATGATGACCGATGCACTAATGCCACACGTAGCCCCTTTCCAAGGAGTATTACCGGGCATTGTACTATTGTGATTCTATAGGCTACCAAACCTAGGACCTCCTTCTTTCCAAATTCTCTTTACCTGAAGCTTTACTTTCCTTTTTTATGCATATAACCTGTTTAAATTCTTATTTTATTGTTTGAGTTCTACAATGCCCAACATGCTCTGCTTGTTTGCTTAAATAGTTTATTTTGTTAATAGACTAATTCTTAAGTATATGTTCAGTCGGGACCCACAGTTGTGGACCAAGAGGGATGCCTAACACCTTCCCCTCGAGCCCTTACCCTAATCTCTGGTAATACAAACCAACCCAAGAGTTAACTACTCTAGGTGCCCTAACGCACTTTAATCCGTTAGGTGGCGACTCTTAAAATACCCAATTCCCAAAAGAAAAATCATCACATCCCATGAATGTCGAAACCCGGACTTCTTCCCCTGCGAGGGAGGGGAAAAAGGGGGGCGGGATAGCATGGAGACTCTGCTAGGGATAACCTTTAGGCTCATTCCATGACGAACTTTCTCTTATAAATTAGTCCAAGCATGCTTTATTCTGTACCCTCTTCCCTTATTTTAATTTTTTACTATCTGTTTTTTTTTCTAAGCATTTACTGCTCTTTATTCTTGAAACTGACTAGTCGTTTTTTTTCTTTCTGTAACTGTCTTTCAATTGTTTAAATACTGTATATATATTTTTCCTTACATGAAAATTCTTGACTACATGTTATTAACTGCTGCATAAATCATGTTCCACATCATATTCCACGCGTGCATATCAAACCCTATAGCAACGCTTTAATGAGTGGTTGCGCTCTTCCTATTTTCTACCCTTAAAGTAGGAAAGACTTATTTACGGTAAAACCAGTCGATCAACAGTGCAGTCGATGGTTCCGTGCCTTCCCTCTCGAGTTGTCCGCTCGAAGGTACCAGTCTATAACCCCATGGAAACCTTACTCTGGTCAAAATTGTGAATGCATCATGGTCAAACCTAGTCGGGTCAGTTATGCTATCCACATAATGATCCTTTAAGATAAGCCTTATCCAAAGTCCATCGAGTTTTCATTAATCCTAACGGATACAGCCATATTCTGTGCATTAATTTGGAGAACTAAATGCCGATATATTGATCACAAATGTATAAATAGTTGAGTCTAGTAGGGGTAAGGTCTAACCTTTTGTTTTACAGGAAATGAAGCACGAGGTACCCAGATTCGGTATGGTTAGCAACATCCCATCCTTACTATTAGATTGGTGGGAGGACCTTTCCTCAAGTGATAAGAAACATGTAAGGAAGTTCCTGGGTAACCTGCCCTCCTTGTTGTATATTGAGCCAAACAACAAACTGATCGAAGCACCACCTTATTTTTGGAAAGTGAGAGGGCAGTGTTTTGTTTCGGCGACATAGAAATGACACCACTTTTGGAGGAAATTGGAGGGCTTACAGGTTTAACTTGGGACAGTCCTGGGCTATTGGTACTAGAAAATCGTACGGGCAGGGGACTTTTGAAGATGATGGGGTTGAAGAAGAATGTCGACTTAGTGTGCTTAAAAGAATCTTATATACCTTTCGAATACTTGTACGATAGGTATGACAATAGCAAATCTTTTCGCACCTACCATGATGAGATCTCGCTCACTTCTCTGGGTCATATCCACTGCAGGGTATTTGTATTCATGTTGTGTTTCCTAGGCCTAATAGTGTTCCCAATTAAAAAGGGAAGAATTCACACTAGGTTGGCTATGGTTGCAAAAACTTTTATGCGAGGGATTAATGGACAGGCGTATACCATAGTCCCGATGATCGTAGCCGACATCTATAGGGCTTTGGAGCATTGTCAAAGAGGGGTAAATCATTTCGAGGGTTGCAACTTATCCAAAGGGGTAAATCCAAAGGGGTCACTATCGCCAAGAATTTCTGCAGAGGGCCTGGAACGACCACATTGCTTTCCATCATCCCAAGCAGATGAGTTATCTTCCAGATATATTTGCTAAGTCGGAAAGCGCCAAGGAATGGGTAGATTTCTTCCACAATATAACCGAGGAACAAGTGCAATGGATGGTTGAATGGTTCCCCACAGACGATTTTATTATCAGATCCAAGGATGCTCCCCACTTGGTATTGATTGGGTTGAGAGGGATACCCATATGTCCCTATGCGAATTATGAGGCAAGCAGGCCGAAAGCAGGTCGTACCAAGGGTTGTCAAGATGATTCACTTCAGGGCAGATTTTGAAGACAACAACGTCCCTTATAAGTGCCAAGCTCAACACATGTGGCATTGCAAGATTATCGTGGAAAAAAACATTGTCGAGCCAGACAGGTATCACGCAGGGTATGAGCCTCTCTACCCAGCATGGGTGGAGGATATCTTGAAAGGAATGGTGGCACCGGGAGCTAATCCAGGGAACAAAATCATAGATGAGGAAGCTGAAGCTCAGGTTAATTACAATAGGCTACGCAGAAGGGTCCACGACTCTGAAAATGAACACTGAGAAATACATAAGAGGAATGTAAGGTTGATGGAGGAGTGGAAAGAGTTGACGGTCACTTCCAACAGGAAACTAGTATCTGGAGCATGGAATAGTGGAGCTGGAAGGTTAGGTCATCAAGAGGATTGAAAATTGCCAAAACGCTGAAGGACCTGAAGAAGGACACTTGGCCAGAGCCTGCTTGCTGATGGGGCTGCGCGAGCTAGGAAATCTCTATGATGGAGTCTGGAAGATTGAATTTGGGGAAGGTCCTTCTGGGTCCAAATAGGCTAGGCTTATTTTTTGCTTTTTCTGAAATATAATAAGGCCAAGTGGCAGTAGTGACTCATTTTTTATCATTATTTTAGTGTCGTTTTGGGGATTCATCTATTTTTTACGTTATGAAGTCGTTAGACCTACCTCGGGCACAACGAGTCTCCCAAATTAGGACGCGAATTTATGTTTCTTCAATATGTGTTTAAATACTGCTAACATTTTAGGATCCTCACTGACTTGTTACCTTTTTGTTTTTGCTTATCTATATTATTATTCCCATCCCCTTAGGTTAGTTCGATCATACTGGCCGCATCAGCATATCACACCAGATCCAGAGGCCCTCCACCTCCTCCTCCTCCAAGCAACACAAAGGGCAAACGAAAGGCAAAGATGGATAATTTAAGTGGTATCCGAAAGGATAATATTGAGAATGCGGAAAGCTCTGATGGTTTTAGCACTCCGGCCCCAAATGATTAGGTTTTAAAGCCGGAGCTAAAGATATTGGAACTGCAAAGAGAACTTGAGCAAGTTTGCAACCTGGCAAACCTGTCGCTTACCCTGAATGTCCCTGACATCAATCAACAGAATGCCAAGAACCCATCACCTCCTCAAAGTACACAAAATCCTCCCGCACCAAATCAATACGCAACTCTACCCCAGAATCCTAACCCATTTCTAGCTCCGCCGCAACACCACCATCAACCACTTCATTACCCACCAGCTACCACTTACCACACTCCCCAAAATACACCACCACCCATTCCTGATCCATAAAACTCCACCAATAACCACCACTACACCCACCAAAGCAACCCCATCTATGTGGAAACCAAACCTCATCCTACCCGACCAATCTCCTGTACACCGAAAACCTCCGAAAAGGATTTGCTCATCAAAAACTTGGATGAAGAACTCAAGAATTTGACTAGCCGAGTTGAAGGTGTTGAGGGAGACAGAGTAATAGAGGGTTTGAACTATGAGGACTTGTGCATACAGCCGGATGTCGAACTGCCAGAGGGGTACAAACCTCCCAAATTCAAAATGTTCGATGGTACAGGTGATCCCAGGGTTCATCTCAGAACTTATTGTGACAAACTTATCGGGGTCGAGAAAGATGGAAAGATTCGAATGAAGCTCTTTATGAGGAGCCTTACTGGGGACGCTTTGTCCTGGTATATCAGCCAAAATCCCAAGAAGTGGTCTAATTGGGTAAGCATGGCATCGGATTTCGTAGATCGGTTCAGGTTCAACACAGAGAACGCACTGGATTTCTTCTACATTCAGAATCTTAAGAAGAAACCTACTGAGACATTCCGTGAATATGCTACTCGTTGGAGGTTGGAAGAGTCTAAGGTGAGGCCATCCTTGACAAAGAACAGATGAATAAATTCTTCGTCAGGACATAGGACCCGCAATATTATGAGAGGCTAATGGTTATTGAAAATCACAAATTCTCTGACATCATCAAACTCAGAGAAGGGATTGAAGAGGGGATCAAGAGCGGAATGGTAACAAGCTTCAAGGCTTTGCAAGCCATGAATAAAGCACTACAGTTAGGTGGCATATCGAAGAAGAGGGATGTTGGGGCAGTAATGGTAGCCCAGGGCCCAAAATCCCTGCTTGTCTATCAAACAACTCCACCCACATACCAAACACCTCCACCCACGTACCAAGCATCACTGCTCAGATATCAACCTTTATCTCCCAGATACTCCCAACCAACCTCTGTCCATCACACCTATAACTCCCAACCATCCCACTTCCAATCACTGCTAGCCCATCAAAAGTATCCGAGACCATGACTCAACTTTGATCGCAAGACACCCAAACAATATACCACCATTACTGAGCCCATTGACCAATTATATGAAAGGTTAAAAGCCGCCGGTTATGTCACTCATGTTCCCGTTGTGGCATATAAAATCCATCCCAGTGGGTCAATCCGAACAAGACTTGGGTGTACCATTCTGGTATGAAAGGGCACACCATTGTTGAGTGTCGAACATTGAAGTATAAGATCCGAACACTAATTGACAACAAGGTCATACAAGCAAAGGAGGCCGCACCTAATGTCCGCAATAATCCCCCCTGGTCACATAGGTAATGGTATACATGTGATAGAGACAAATGAAGAATAGGACCTTGAGGGGTCGATCGGGCTTACTTGGGAAGGCGATGACTCTAAGTTCGCAGTCACAATCACCCCTATTGTGGTTCAGAATCAGGAACCGATCGGGGTTGAGGTAACTACATCAAATCCATTCGAGGTAAAAGTGGCTCCGCCCGCAGCCTTTCCTGCTCCATTTGAAGTAGAAGTTGTCACACCCTTCACTATTACAGTATCCACTACACCCCGATTCATCTCAAAAGCAATACCCTGGGATTATGTCGCTGAGGCTCAGCAGAAAGGGAATGCCATGGTAGAGGAATCTGATATGGCATAGGGAATGACTTGGATCGGAAGAGTCTATACACCTGAACACCTAAGAGGTTCAAGTAAGGAGGCCACTACTAGGAAACCTATCATTGAGACTGGGCCAGATGACCTGTGGAGGAAAGTACAGGCAAAGGAGTATTCTGTTGTTGACCACCTGAACAAAGTCCCTGCTCAGATATCTATCCTATCACTATTGCAAATTTGTAAGGCACACAAGAAAGCCTTAATAAAATTGTTGAGCGAGGCCTACATACCTAATAACATCACCGACATAGAAATGGCCAACATGGTTGGGTATGTACTAGAAAGCCATAAGATCATCTTCCATGAGGATGAGCTACCACCCGAGGGGCGGAATCACAATCAAGCATTGCATATTACGGTGCAATTTGAAGACAAATTCATTTCTAGGGTCATGGTTGATGGAGGTTCGAGCCAAAACATCTATCCATTGGACACTTTGAAGAGGTTGGACAAAGGTTTCCACTAGATAAGGGTAGGAAGCATGAATGTGAAAGCTTTTTATGGGTCCTAGAGGGCCACGATCGGGGAAATAAACCTTTGCTTGCAGATGGGGCTAACTTGTTTTGACGTTGAATTTTAAGTGCTTGACATAGCAGCCTCATATAATCTTCTATTGGGCCGACCATGGATCTATGTTACGGGAGCCGTGCCTTCCACGATACATCAAGCCATGAAGTTTGAATGGAACCGTCAAGAGGTAATCATTCAAGGAGATGGAAGTAACCCTATCTACACTAGTCAGACCATCCCGGCCATTGGATATACAAGAAGGCTAGGAGGGGAAACTGATCGCTGCCTAATCCGCACCAATAAAAGGTAGCAAGAGAGGGTCACAATAGCTTTTACCCGATTTGTGGGTCGGGGTCGATTTCATGAGAGAGCTAGAAATGGATTTGAGTATCTATTTAGGTTGGAATTGCGTATTTGTTCCAAATATCACTTCTATTCATTTTTGGTTTTTCTTTATATTCTACTATGATTAAACTAAAAATTATAATTGCAACTACATTAATCTAAGAGTAAATTGCTACAAGTTGTATTTAATGGTTTAAAAGGCACTAGGGTAGTGACTTTCACCTAGGTGGCTAATTGACGGGTAATTGCTTCTAAGGCACGATTGACATGATAGGGGAAATATGTTATAACCATTGCACAATTTTACCCACTCTCATACCTCTCGGTAGAGAGAGTGATTTTGCCCAATTGACTTTCTCAAAACCAATTGGGTAGGCAAATTTTCTTAGGCAACTGGGGTTCAAGTCGGGTAATTACTCTCTCGAGGCCTAACCCTTTAATTGGGACTATTAAATCTCTTGAGTCCATCCCAGTTCCTTGTTGGGCCACTTTTGAAGACTTAGACTCTCTTTCTCAAGAAGAACCCAAGTCAACTTAGCACAAATCAGTGTTTGCAACCACTAATTCATAAATTAAACCATAAAATTAACCCAAATAATAAACACCCAAAGCCAATCTAACCCTATATCACAAAACCCATCAATTACCTGCACTAGAGTTGGGCCACAACCCTAGCTAATAGGTTTAACTACCCATGCTTGAAGAAGAAAATAGAGAAATAGATGAAGAGAAAGACATAATATTAAATTACTAAAGTAAATATAATGATTCAATTGCTAAAGCTACGTTAAAGTGCCCAAAATTGCTACAAAATAGCTTCTCACGAGCACAGCTAACAACAACAATAACAAAAAACCCAGTTTCATCCTAACAAGTGGGGTCTGGGGAGGGTAGTTTGTACGCAGACCTTACCACCTAATTCAGGTAGAGAGGTTGTTTCCAATAGAACCTCGGCTCAAGAAGGGAAAGAAGAAGAAGAAGAAAGGAAGGAAGGAAGAAATATGGAAGATAGAAGAAAATGAAAGGGAAAGATAAAGGATAAGTGGCACCAAATAATAGCAATAGGAAATACAATACCTGAGGCGAACAAAACCACATAGCATTATAAAAATCTAAGAATATGAGGGACATGCATACTATTAAGACTATCGACGAACAACTATAAACTACCAACTAACCTCCTACCTTAATCCTCGAACTCCACACTCTCCTATCAAGAGTCATGTCCTTAGTGAGCTGAAGCAACACCATGTCCTGCCTAATCACCTCTCCCCAATACTTCTTAGGCCTACCTTGACCTCTTATCAAACTCTCCATGGCCAACCTCTCACACCTCCTAACTAGAGCATCAATTCTTCTACTCTTAACATGTCCAAACCATCTCAGCCTCGACTCCCGCATCTTGTCCTCCACGGAGGCTACTCCTACTCTGTCCTGGATATCTTCATTCCTAATCCTATCTCTCTTGGTACACCCACACATCCATCTCAACATCCTCGTCTCTGCTACTCTCATCTTCTGTACGTGGGAGTTCTTGACTGGCTAACGCTCAGCCCCATATAGCAAAGCCGGTCGAACCACCACTCTACAAGACTTACCCTTAAGTCTTAGTGGCACATTACTATTACACAAAACACCAGAAGGGAGCCTCCACTTCACCCATCCTGCTCCAATGCGATACGTGACATCCTCGTCAATCTCCCCGTTACTCTGGATAATAGACCCAAGATACTTAAAACTTGAGCATCAAACTTAACCTCTACGTCTGCATCATGGGTCTCGTCACTGGACTTGCACTCCAGGTATTACATCTTGGTTCTACTCCGTTTGAAACCTTTAGACTCCAAGGTCTGTCTCCAAAGCTCTAACCTCTCATTAACTCCGCTACACATCTCGTCAATCAACACTATATCATCGGCAAATAGAATGCACCAAGGCACCTCCCCTTGGATGTGACGCGATAATACATCAATCGCCAAGGCAAATAAAAATGGGCTAAGAGCCGATCCCTGGTGCAACCCCATCACCACAGGGAAATGCTCTGAGTCACCACCCCAGTCCTCACTCGAGTCTTAGCATTATCATACATATCCTTAATCAGATTAATGTACGCTACCAGAACATTGCTAACCTCCAAACACCTCCACAGGACCTCCCTCGGAACTTTATCCAATGTTTTCTCAAGGTCAATAAACACCATATGCAAATCCTTCTTCCTCTCCCTGTACTACTCCACTAGTATCCTTACCAGATGAATTGTTTCCATAGTCGAACGCCCCAGCATGAATCCAAACTGATTCTCGAAAATAGACACGCACCTCCTTAACCTGGCCTCCACCACCCTCTCCTAAACCTTCATAGTGTGACTCAACACCTTGATACCCCTATAATTATTGCAATTTTGGATATCACCCTTATTCTTGTAAAGCGGAACCATCGTACTCCACCTCGATTCTTTGAGCATCTTTTTTGTCTTAAAAATAACATCAAACAGCCCAGTGAGCCACTCCAAACCTGCCCGCCTTGTGCTCTTCCAAAATTCCATCGGGATTTTGTCTGGCACCGTCGCTCTACCCCTGCACATCTTACGCATCGCCCCTTCCACCTTCTCTACCATAATCCGCCTATAGTACCCAAAATCCCGTCGACTCTCGGAGTGCTCCAACTCACCCAGCACAATGCATCTATCCCCCTCCTCATTCAATAGTTTTTGGAAGTATGTCTGCATCTTCTCCTAATAAGTGCCTCATCACACAACATTTACTGTTCTAAATTAACTGATACCCTAAAAATGGAAAAAAGTTCTAGTTATACTAAGCTAGAAAAACTGGACAAAAATTCCCTTGCGGGTTAGTGCGGGCCGCACAAAATGGACTGTGGCCGCACTAGGCTCTTGGTCGTGAAGTCTTGGCTTTCTGAACTCAGGCTCCGCGGACCGTGCAGAATGGACCGCGGCCGCGGAAGCTTCCAATGCGGTCCGCACAAACATGACCGCGGACCACGATGGCTTGAACCTGGGCGAGTTGCATCTCTTTGATCTTCTCTTTTGCGGACCGCACATAATGGCAGTGCGGCTGCGGGGCCTTCAGTGCAGACCGCACAAGATCGATTTTGGCCGCACTGCCTTAAAGCTTATTTTGCTAGTTCTCCGAATCTACCTAGTGAGGACCGCACAGAATGGACTGTGGCCGCACTAGGCTTGATGCCTTAAAATCCAGCCTCTGAATCTACCTAGTGTGAACCGCACAGAATGGACTGCGGCCGCACTAGGCTGGTTTGTCTTGAGTTGTCTTATCTTTGATACTTTTGCAGATTTCACTCCTTTTGAGCCGATCTTTCATATCTCGTCACTTTGTTGATCAAACCTGCAATCAAGCACAACTTATGAACATTTTGGGACTATTTTGTAAGAATTTATAATCAAAGTGTAAGCAAGAAAGAGCATGAAACACGTCAAAATCCCTAGTTATTAACTCCCCCAAACTTAAGCTTTTTCTTGTCCTCAAGAAAACAAAATAAGACCCACCCTTAAGGGAAAATCCAAGAATTTTCAGCTATCCTAAAGTATCCTCAACAAGCATCAATTGGGACTAACAATTTCCCTCAATACGAATGAATCATTAACAACATTTAACCTTTGAAAAACTATGGATCAAGTGTGACACAAGAGCATCAAGAGTTGACTCAACACATCAAAGAACTCTCTTAATTACTTTGGTCATTGTGGAATCCAAACTCACACATCCTCAACTCTCCCTAAGCAAACCTCACCTTTTAGAGTATTGGCACACAAATCTAGGTTAATGAGAATTCACTTATCTCTCTCAAGAAAAGGTCACAATTCCGGCTCTAAGTACCATATGCTTGCCCTTTATGTAGGTATCCACTAATGTAAGCTTCATTGAACTCAAGATCATATAGGGCTTTTGTGGAGTCATTGTGAAGGCTTTTGGTTCAGGGTAGGAAATGTTTTGATCTAAGTGGGTTCCATATTCCCTTAAGCACTTCTTTTGATTCATTTGGCATAATTCACTTGACTCTTTGAGTTACTTCACCTCTTTCTAAGGGGTTAGAGAGAGACACATTGTTACTCTTTCTTATGCAATTCAAACCATTTCTCTTCTTTCAACTTTCCATACCTTTCTTTCTTTTGCTTTTCTTGAATCCCTTTTTATTCTTTTCTTACATTGAGCATTCTTTTTGTCTTTTGCTTTTCTTTCTTTTTCATTGCCTTTCCTTTTTTTCATTTTTGTGCCTTATACCACTTTGTTGTCATCCTCGTGTCTCCCCCCAAACTTATACTTTTGCCATATGCTCAAGGAAAAATCAGGTGCCAAGAGAGGGTATCTTTTAGAACGGGTATAGGCTTGTAACATGGTTCTTGAAAGAAAAAGGTCTAAGGCTCAAAAGGGTTAACTAGGGATATTATCATTGGTAGGCTATGGAATTTTTTCAAGTATCTTTTGGATCAAGGAGAGCCTATAATCACTTCTCAAGTTAAGTTTCACTTAATATTTTGCCTCAACAAACATTTAGGGGAAGTTCTAGACCAATGGCTCGGGACATGGACTCGCAATCTGATTTCTCACCACACAAGCTAAAGGATTGCTAAACACATAGAGTCGGGGGACCACAACGACCTTAGATACTATTTGAGCATACAATGGCTCGAAAACCATTTGATGATTACCTGTCAACACAAGAGTCTCAAGGTCACGACTTTTGCCACCCTAAACACAACATTTTATATTTGACCATGGGAGCAAAGGCAAATGTGATAGGCCCAAGTAAAGCTTTGCTTTAGGTACCCTTAACTATAAAATACCAAAAACAAAAACAAATATGGACTCAAACCCTTAAGAAGGTTGTCACGCCATCTATCATTGGGAAGAGCCACCCGGTGCACATAATACTCCACATTTGGAAAGAACCATGGCATTAGAAAACCAAAGGCTTATTAAAAACGTCCAAAACAAAACAAAAAGCTATGAGCCTATATAAGAAGCCAAAAATAAAAAAAGTTTGCAAAAATAGAAAATAGAATGAATATGTACAATACGAGATTTGAATATACAACGGGGAGTGAATATATACAATGATGTAACTTTATATACAGACCAAATGAAAAATAAAAAGTGCAATAAAAGCAACTAAATGTAAGATTATATACAGACCAAATGAAAATCATGAAAGCATAAACTAAATCAGTATATATACAGTCATCCAATCAAGAATATAGGGTGCACCCCCTTAATAAAAACTGGAATTGTCCCCGATGCCAACTAGATCAAATAAGAACCAAAAATAAAATAGAAAGGATATGAAGACTCCCTAAGGCTCATCTGTCTGCATAGGATCATGGGCGGTCCCTGGGTCCTTTGTATGCTCGAGAACCTCAGAATGGTTCCCGGTATCCTACTGCTCAGTTTCTGGGACCTGGGACTGGACCTGTACTGGCTCTGGCTCTGGTACATCCTATGGCTGACTGGAGGAAGCCTCCGGTGGGTCTGCCAACTGGATGATGGCATCATCTGCTCTAGGGATCTTCCTCCTCTTCTTTGGAGGCCTTTGTGCCTGATCTAGCTGTGTATATGCTGTCGGCACTGCTGATAGAGCTGGGTCATCAAACAGCAAGTCTAAAGGCAACTGGTCTGCCTTCAGTCTATCCACATCCGCCCGTAGCTCCTTCAAGGACTCCTTGGAATCCCGTGTCTTTCTAAGCTTCTTGTGATCCCGAGCAAGCTCCTTGAGAGACTTGCTATGTGAATCTAGAGCGTTAGCCAAGGCACTTTGAGTATTGAAGATCTTCTTCTGGTTTTCTAGTATCTTCTTCAGTGCATCCTCAATGGACTGTGGGACCTGTGCCGACTGAGGTGCTGACTGAGCTGCAATGGTGGAGGTCAAGGTAGATAACTTGGATAAAGCAGTATACATCCAGTTGTTTTGACTCCAAAGCATCTGGCTCAGTCGGTGGGTAGTGAGAGGATGGGCCCGGGATAATGGGATATCCGAGCCTGCTGATGTGGAAGGGCCAAGAGGAATGGCTGAAAAAGTGGAGGGACCGGGAAGCATGCCAACAGTAGTGGAGGCAGGCTCAGTGGGGACCTCTACCACAACTGGCTCTTCAGACTAGCTAGTTGGGGAAGAAGTAGGGGCTTTGTAGTTCTTGTCTTTAGGGTTGTCATTCCCCTTCAAGCTGTACCAGGAGAACTAGGCTATCGCCTTGCTCTTGACATCGTAGGGCTTCTTTTCCACCTCCAAATCCGGAAAATACATAGAGAGAGTACTGGGGAAAGGGTAGTTCCGGTCATGCTCTGCTCCTACTAATGAGATAATGCGGGACATCATATTCCCCACATTTATGGTATATCCTGCCATAATTGAAGCAACAAACACAACTCGGTAGAGTGGAATGGTCTGGTCATGTGTAGTAGGTTCCAACCAGCTGCAAACGAAGGTCTCCCAACCCTTAGCCTCAAAGTTTAGGGTCCTCCTCAGTATTTTTACCCCAACTGTCAACCATTCAGGAACGGTACCTGGCATTGACAGGTACTGAGCTAACCATGGACTGTCCTCCTCGCCCATCTCCAACTTTTTCAGATATAGAGCCTCATCCTCCTCATTGAACCCCAAGTATTCGTTCAGGTATTGCCCTTCAAATAACACAGTCTTGTTACAAACCTTGGTCACTTTGGAGCCCTTTTTGATGTGGGCTACATTGCAATAAAATTCCTTGACCATGTGTTCATTGGCATCTATACACTTCTCCATAAATATGTCCCAACCCACTCTAGTCCTAAATTACCTCTGCACGTCAAGGTTGTGGGGTAATAGATCTTTGTCAATGAAACTCTGCTCCGGTATCAAATGTCTCACCGGCCACCACTCCCTAAACTTATGGTATGCCACCTAGCTCACAAACCCATCCTCCCAAATTTCGGGCCTTCTAGTTCGGACAATGCCTCCCACGTGAGGCTCACCCCCTTCAGCTACTCCCTCATCTCCCTACACCTCCTCCTCACCCTGCACTTCCTCCTTACCTCCTTCTGCACTCTCCACGAATAATGAAGCTATGGGGGAGGTGGAGTACTCACCACTAATGGTTGCTGATCCCTCAGATGACTCAGTAGGAATATGCTCTGATGATCGGGCAGTGGGCGATGGTGGAGGAGTGTCGTCTGTCAATCTAAAAATTGAGATGAAATGAGTTGGCACCGAGTCTGAGGAAATGTCTTGGGATGGCACATACTCACTCCCCGACTGATCACAAGCTCCCTCAGCTGCCTTAATTGTTTTTCTCATTTTTTTATGTTTTGACGAGCCTGGGGAGTGAGTTTAACCAATCTCTGCTTCCTCCCCGAGAAGAATCACCTTTCCCGGGTTGCGTTGATCCTTTACCCCATTGTTTAACCATTGTCTGCAAGCACAAGCATCTAATTTTGTTAGTATCAATAGAAGAAATGAAACATATGTGGAGAATGAATTGCAGAATAGAAGCAGATAGTTGCAAACACAGTTGCAGCACATGGCATGTGCGGACCGCACAGAATGGTAGTGCGGCCGCACTAAGGCCACCACGGACCACACAAGAATGACCGCGGTCCGCACAGATATAAGGTCCCAAAAATAAGCTCTCTGAATCTTATCACCGCGGCCCGCACAAAGTAGTACCGCATTCGCGCTGGGCCAATGCGGACCGCACAAAATGCAGTGCTGACACGATGGACAAAGGTCACCTTTGAGAAGTTCCACATCGCGGTCCGAACAAGGTGGTAATACGACCACACTGAAGCCACTACGGACAGCAAAAACATGACCACAGTCCACGGTGGGTGCCCAAATACGACACTGAGTTAGGGTTCTTAGATCTTGCTTTTTAGTTCAAATTCTCACCTAGATATGGTCCCTACTCAGTTACCCAGTTCATTATGCTCACTAAGCATACAAAAATTAACATTTAAACTAACTTAATCTAAGAATAAGAGAAATAAGGGGAGAAGAAGAACTACAAGCTAAGACAAATGAAAATAACATGAAATTATACAATTAAACTAAGAAGAGTTGAGTGAAATGTTACTAAATATTGAAGACGAAGTGCAGTTAATCAATGTGAATCAAGAATTACGGTCTAGGGAAGCTAGTGAACAGTAACAAGATGCTCTGAGGTTCAAGTTTGCGAAAAGGGTAAAAGGGGGCCCTTTGGGTCTATTTATAGAAAAACCCCTGGGGCCCATTCTCACTTACCAGTGCGGCCGCACTGAATGGACCACAGTCGGCACAAGTTTATTATTATCAGTTCCAACTTAGTAACCCACCGCGGTCCACAACAAGTGGACCGCGACCGCGGTGGTCCAACATGGACCGCACCAAATCAACCGCGTCCGTCGTGGAAAACTTCAGAGAGTCATTTTGTTACCCTTTTGCTAGTGTGGACTGCACAAAGTGTAGTGCGGCCGCAATGGAAACTTCAGAGACTGAACAATTTCTCAATTATGTCCTACACTGCATCAATGCAATCCCTGCAACATCTCACAACCAGTTAGTCCAAAAATCAATCCTATACTACCAAGAAAATCAAAGAAAATAAAAAGAAAAACACATGGGTTGCCTCCCAAGAAGCGCCTGATTTAATGTCGCGGCACGACGGGGTTACCAACACATCATTTGAAATGAACAATAGCCACCACATGGCTATCATCAAACTTCCCAAGATAATGCTTGACATGGTGCCCATTCACTCTAAAGACTTCACCGCTTTTGTTATTCAAATCTAGATCATCAAACGTGGTCACACATACAACTTCAAATGGTCCACTCCACTCTAATTTAAGCTTTCCCGGAAACAAACATAACCAAAAATTGAATAAGAGCATCAAATCACCAACTTTGAACTCCTTTCCACGAGCATATTTTCCATGAAGGTACTTCATCTTGTCTATATACAAAGATGAACTAGAGTATGCATAGAACCAAAATTCATCAAGTTCATTGAGTTGTTTAACACGAAGATTAGCTGCAACATCCCATTCAAGAATAAGCTTCCTCAAGACCCACATAGCCTTATGCTCCAACTCCACTGGTAGATGGAAAGCTTTCCCAAACACCAACTGACACGGAGACATACCAATCGGAGTTTTGTAAGCCGTCCGATAAGCCCATAGAGCGTTATCTAACTTTTTGGACCAATCGGTCCTATTGGCATTGATAGTTTTGGACAAAACGCTCTTGATCTCCTAGTTAGACACTTCAACCTGACCACTTTCTTGAGGATGATAAGGCGTAGAGACTTTGTAGTTGACACCATACTTGGAAAGCAAGGCATCGAAAGCTCTATTACAAAAATGCGATCCTCCATCACTAATGATTGCCCGAGGTGTACCAAACCTTGTGAAAATGCTCTTCTTTAGAAATGTCACCACACTCCTAGCTTCAGTACTAGGTAAGGTCATGGACTCAACCTATTTTGACACATAATCAACTGCTAGAAGAATATAAGTGTTATTACACGAGCTAACAAAAAGGCCCATAAAATCGATACCCCATACATCAAAGATATCAACTTCAAGAATTGTGTTTTAAGGCCTCTCATCTTTCTTGGAAACTCAGCTCCCTCGTTGACATTGATCACTTGCATCTTTGAACAAGGTTGGCCAATAAAAATCACAACTCAAAACTTCTGAAGCCGTTCTCACCCCTCCATGATGGCCGCCATAGGGTGAGGAATGACAAGCCTCTAGGATGCTAAATTACTCTCCTCCGGGACAGACCTTCGAATCACACCATCCGTGCAAATATTAAACAGGTATGGATCATCCCAATAGAAGTCCAGACTATCCCCTTTGAGCTTCTTCCTTTGATTAGAAGAGAGCTCACACGGGATGATGCCAGTCACAATGAAATTAGCAATGTCCGCAAACCATGGCATATCACACATCAACACAAAAAGTAGTTGCTCATTGGGAAATGTGTCATTGATCTCTAGGCCATCACACGACCTTCCTTCCTCCTCCAAGCGGGACAAATTATCCGTAACTTGGTTCTCACTACCTTTTCGGTCCACTATTTCCAAATCAAACTCTTGAAGTAGTAACACCTATCTCATCAATATTGTCGAGGAGTCTTTCTTTGTCATCAAGTACTTAAGGGCGGCATGATTGGTGTGCACAATGACTTTAGCCCCTATAAGATACAGTCAGAACTTTTCCATTGCAAATACTATGGCTAACAATTATTTCTCAATAACTGTGTAGTTACTTTTAACATCATTCATGGTCTTGCTTGCGTAGTACACCGGGTGAAATATTTTGTTAACCTTTTGACCCAAAATAGCCCCAACCGCAATGTCACTTGCGTCGCACATGAGCTCAAAGGGTAAGCTCCAACATGGTGCGGTAATGATCGGGGTAGTGGTCAACTTATGCTTGAGAATTTCGAAGGCCTCCATGCATTTCTCATCGAACGCAAACTTAGAATCTTTCTCTAGGAACTTGCAAAGGGGATTCACAACCTTCAAAAAATCCTTGATAAACCGCCGGTAGAACCCTGCATATCCAAAAAAACTCCTCACCCCTTTGACAGAATTGGGGAAAGGAGCCTTCAAATCACCTCGATCTTGGCTTTGTCTACTTCAATCCCATGCTTAGAAATTTTGTGATTCAACACTATGCCCTCTTCAACCATGAAGTAGCATTTTTCCCAATTAAGAACGAAATTTGTGTCTTCACATCGAGCCAAGACTCTATCAAAATTTCCCAAACACCCTTCAAAGGAATAACCAACCACGCTAAAATCATCCATAAAGACCTCCAAAATATCTTCCACCATGTCGGTAAAAATAGCCATCATGCATCGTTGGAAGGTCGCCGGAGCATTACACAACCCGAACGGCATCCGAGAAAAAGCAAATGTCCCATATGGGCAAGTGAATATGGTCTTCTCTTGGTCCTCTGGAGCGATTAAGATTTGATTATACCCCGAGTAGCCATCCAAAAAGCAATAAAAAGCACCCCGTGCAAGGCGATCAAGCATTTGGTCAAGGAATGGCAAAGGGAAATGATCTTTTGGTGTCACCTTGTTCAGTTTCCGGTAATCCATGCATACCCTCCATCCGGTAACGGTCCGAGTGGTAAGTTCATTGTTTTCATTTGTCACCATAGTCATCCCACCCTTCTTCGACACACATTGCACTGAAGAAGTCCATGAGCTATTGGAGATAGGGTACAAAACCCCTGCATCCAACCATTTTATCACTTATTTCTTCACCACCTCTTGCATTGCCTCGTTCAATCTTCTTTGATGCTCCAGGGAAGGTTTTGCATCATCCTCCAGAATGATTTTATGCATGCAGAATGACGGGATTATTCCCCGAATGTCGGCCAATGTCCACCCAATTGCTTTCTTCCTCCGTTTTAGAACCTCTAAAATGGCGTCTACCTGTAAGTTAGTGAGGCAAGAAGAAAGAATAACTAGTAAAGTAGAATTTAAGCCCAAGAACTCATACCTGAGGTGTGGAGGAAGTGGCTTCAACTCCAACACCGTTGGATCCTCAATAGATGGCTTTGTTGGAGGTGTCTTTCTATTTTCAAGGTCTAAGGATAGCCTTCTCGGCTCATAAGAATAGGACCCCATTCCATGAAAAGAATTTATGCACTCCAATCGGCTAGCATCCTCATTGACATCAACATTTAGAAACACGGTCTCAAGGGGATCCTCCATGTTAATCATAGAACTTCTGTCATCCACTATCACAACTGTGAAAATGTCCACAAATGAACACACCTCGATTCTATTGGGTTGCTCCATGCATTTGCAAACATGGAAGACAACTTTCTCATCTCCCACTCGGAAAGTGAGCTCACCCGCTTCAACATCAACCAATGCCTTCCCCGTTGCAAGGAAAGGTCTTCCTAGAATAATTAGGAATTCAAAGTCCACTTCATAATCCAAAATGATAAAGTTGGCCGAAAATATAAACTTGTTCACTCAGACAAACACATCATCAATTATGCCCAAAGGTCGCTTCATTGATAGATCTGCCATTTGAAGTCTCATTGATGTTGCCCTAGGTTTCCCAATTCCCAAAGTCTTGAAGACCAAGTACGGCATCAAATTTATGATAGCCCCCAAATCACAAAGGGCCTTGGCAAAATCTGTACTTCCAATAGTGCAAGGGATAGTAAAAGCTGCGGGATCTTCAAGTTTTGGTGCCATAAAATGTACGATAGCACTGACTTGATGAGTTATTTTTATTATTTCACTATCCATCAGCCGCTACTTTGTGACCAAATCCTTCATAAACTTTGCATAGCCCGGCATTTGTTCAAGGGCTTCTACCAAGGGCACATTGATTGTAAGGCTTTTCATCATATCAATGAACTTTTTAAATTTATTGTCGCTCTTTTGCTTAGCAACCGTTAAGGATAAGGTGGAGGTGGCCTAGGCAAAGGTGCCTTGGCTTTGGGCACCACCGGCTCGGGCATGTTAATCACGTATTCCCTAGACGGGTTCACGGCATCTTAAGTTTCCACCTCGACCTCATTAATGTCAATCCTTACCTCATTGTTCACCTCATTCTCAACTAATCTTCAACTATCAAAGGTTCATCATTCTCCCGCAACTCAACATCATCATCCACAACTTGCTTATCTTTCGAGGCATGCACATCACCGCCCTCCCACTTCTTATTGTAACAGCCATCACATGATTGTTTCCACCCTTTGGGTTCACTATCGTATCACTTGGTAGAGCATCCTTAGGGCGAGTATTCAACGATTGAGAGATTTGACCTATTTGCACCTCCAAATTCCGGATAGAGGTATTGTGGGAAGATAATTGAGCATCGAAATATTGGTTCTTCTTCATCATTTGTTCGAATATCATATATATTCTTCCCATATCATTACCCAAAGAACTAGATCCTTCATATTGAAACGGAGGTGGATTGTTCGGTTGTTGGTACTTTGGGGGCCTTTTAAAACCTTGCCCCCGATTTCCTTGGTTTCCATTGTTGTTCCACCCACCTTGACAATTATTGTTCCCAATTGTTGTTATTACCATTCCAATTTCCTTGGTTGCCTTGATTGTTGTTACACCAATTACCGCCTTGGTTGTTAGTGTTCCAATTACCACCATCTTGTTGTTGATTGCCCCAATTTCCTTGGGGTCGCCATTGTTGGTTTGAAGAGTTGCCTCTGTTACCTTGATAGTTGGCGACATATTGTACTTCTTCACTTTGCACATCATAGTCATCATTTTGAAACCCATCACACTCATCACCAAATTGCTCATAATTCCCTTGGTTTTGTTGTCTTCTTTGCCTTCTCTTGTTGGTAAGCATACTAACACCTTCCAAAGCATTTACTTGGCGAGGGTTTTGGACTTGTTGCAACTGTGCCTTAGCCAATTGATTCATAGTAGTCGTCAACTCCGCTATAGCTTGACCATGGTCATGTAACTCTTTATGCAAATGAATAACCATAGGGTCGCCTTGAGGAACAATGGCCCTACTTTGCCATGCCGAAGAAGTATCAGCCATCTCATCAAGAATCTTGCAAGCTTGGTCATAAGACAACTTCATAAAATTAACCCCGACCAATTGATTGACTATGCATTGATTTGTAGTATTGAAGCCCCGATAGAAGGTTTGTTGAATCATTTCCTCGGTCATATCGTTGTTTGGGAATTCTTTCACCATTGTTCTAAACCGCTCCCAAATCTCATGCAAAGGTTCCGTGGGTTCTTGCTTGAAAGCCAACATCTCATCTCGAAATGCCGCCATATGCTCGTGTGAGAAGAATTTAGAAATAAACTTATCCGCCAACTCATCCCAAGCTATGATGGAATGATTGGGGAGTCTCTCTAGCCAATCTTATGCCTTTCCCCTAAGTGAGAACGGGAAAAGTCTCAACCTAAGAGCATCTTCGGACACATTCGTTTGCTTGCTCCGTCAACATGTATCTATGAATCCCTTGAGATGCTTGTAGGCATTTTGATCGGAGGTGCCCGTGAAATACCCAAGTTGCTCGAGCAAGGTCAACATCACATTGGTTATTTGAAAATTCCCCGCCTGGACAATAGCACTTGCATACCCTTGATTTGGTAATAATCTGGGAGCCTATCTTGGAGGTGGTAGGGGAGGGTCTGGAATATTATCATTTGGATTAGCATTGGTGTTCCGGCCTCTCCGTTGTCCTTGAGGTTCAGGAGGTAGCTCATCTCGCTCAAAATCATCTACCTCCTCCCTCGCTATCATATTTCCAAGAGGGTTATTAGCGTTGTTCAATGCCATAGTGGTATCTGAGTAGTAACACAAAGAAGTAAGTAACAAAGAAGGAAAGAAGAACAATACACAAAACTAACTAAGTAGATAGTCAAAATTGTTAGCTCCCCGACAACAGTTCCAAAAAGTGATCGGGGCCTACTCCGCACCAATAAAAGGTAGAAAGAGAGTGTCACAATAGCGTTTACCTGATTTGTGGGTCGGGATCGATTTCCTCAGGGAGCTAGCAATGGAGTTGAGTATCTATTTAGGTTCGAATTGCGTATTTGTTCCAAATATCACTTCAATTCATTTTTGGTTTTTCTTTATATTCTACTATGATTAGATTACAAATTATAATTACAAATATATTAATCTAAGAGTAAGTTGATACAAGTTGTATCTAATAGTTTAAACGGCACTAGGGTAGTGACTTTCACCTAGGTGGCTAATTGACGGGTAATTGCTTCTAAGGCACGATTGACATGATTGGGGAAATATGTAATAACCGTTGCACGATTTTACCCACTCTCACTCGGTAGAGAGAGTGATTTTGCCCAATTGACTTTCTCAAGACCAATTGGGTAGGGAAATTTGCTTAGGCAACTAGGATTCAAGTTGGGTAATTACTCTCTCGAGACTTAATCCTTTAATTGGGACTATCAAATATCTTGAGTCCATCACAATTTCTTGTTGGGTCAATTTTGGAGACTTAGACTCTCTTTCTCAAGAAGAACCCAAGTCAACTTAGCACAAATCAGTGTTTGCAACCTCTAATTCATAAATTAAGCCATAAAATTAACCCAAATAACAAACACCCAAAGCCATTCTAACCCTATATCACAACACACATCAATTACCCACACTAGGGTTGGGCCACAACCCTAGCTAATGGGTTTAGCTACTCGTGCTTGAAGAAGAAAATAGAGAAATATATAAAGAGAAAGATATAATATTAAATTACTAAAGTAAATATAATGATTCAATTGCTAAAGCTACGTTAAAGTGCCTAAAATGGCTACAAAATAGCTTCCCACGAGCGCAAATTCTATTCTAAATTAACTGATACACTAAAAATGGAAAAGGATACTATTTATACTAAGCTGGAAAAATTGGACAAAAATGCCCCTGCGGGGTCAGTGCGGTCCTCACAAAATGGACTACGACCGCACTAGGCTCTTGGTCGTTAAGTTTTGGCTCTCTAAACTCAGGCTCCGCGGACCGTGCAGAATGGACCGCGGCCGCAGAGGCTTCCAATGCGGTCCGCACAAATATGACCGCGGACCATGATGGCTTGAGTTGCATCTCTCTGATCTTCTCTTCCGTGGACCGCACATAATGCTAGTGCGGCCGCGACGCCTTCAGCGCAGACCACTCAAGATCGATTGCGGCCACACTACCTTAAAGCTTGTTCTACCAGTTCTTTGAATCTACCTAGTGTGAACCGCACAGAATGGACTGCGGCCGCACTAGGCTTGATGCCTTAAAATCTAGTCTCTAAATCTACCTAGTGCGGATCGCATAGAATGGACTGTGGCCGTACTAGGCTGGTTTGTCCTGAGTTGTCTTGTCTTTGATACTTGCGCAGGTTTCACTCCTTTTGACTCGATCTTTGATATCTCGTAACTTTGTTGATCAAACCTGCAATCAAGCACAACTTATGAACATTTTGTAACTATTTTATAAGAATTTATAATCGAAGCGTAAGCAAGAAGGAGCATGAAACATGTCAAAATCCATAGTTATCAGAAACCTTCCATCACATTGAACGGGTCAATGTTGTCAAAAAGGACAAGTGGTGGAGTAACAAGATAGAAAGCATAATAGCATGGTCTGGATATGAACCCGGCTAAGGATTGGGAAAAAACCTCCAAGATATCACAAAACCAATACAGTTGAAGAATTATTGTACTACCTTTGGGCTCATATACCAGTACACATGGCAAGAGTATAGAAACCGGTTGCCTCCATGGCGCGGGACATATTACCCACTTGAGCAACCAGTGCCACGTTTGGACCAAGCTTTTTACCAATTTGACACAATATGGGGGACCGTGGAAGAAGAAGCGCTAGCAGTATTGAGGAATTTGTTCTTGGAGGATGAGAACATGGATTGCAGTGCCATAGTTGAGGAGGAGGAGGAAGAAGGCCACACTATTCAGACTATGGAGAAGGGATCCGTTCTTATGAATTGGACCGCCACATAATCCCGAGCCCGCCGAGTCCCTGGGTAGCTTGGTAGAATTCACTTCTATAAACCATTCTAGGCATTTAGAATTTCCCATAATTTTGTTTTAAGTATTATTTGTTTACCAAAATTAATGCTCCATTCATCGAGCCGTACTTTGTCTGGATAATTTTTCAAGTTTCTTTTCTACAGTATTATTATTACTTTTCCTAATGAACCAGCGACTGTGACGTGTAATGAGGCAACACAACATGAGAATAGTGATTCAGAGGAAGAGGATGAGATACCCGAGAAAATTGTTAGAGAGGTTGAAAATTTTGAGAACAAGCCTAAGTCCAATCCGGACGAGACCGAAACAGTAAATTTGGGAGACGCCAAAACTGTCAAGGAGACCCGCATCAGCCTTCACTTGTCACCAACAGAGAAAGAAGAGTACGTCCAGTTCCTTAGATAGTATGAGGACATTTTCGCATGGTCTTATGATGACATGACCAATTTGAGCACGTCCATAGTTTCTCATAAGTTGCCCACTAATCCCATGTGCCCGCTAGTCAAGTAAAAACTCAGAAAGATCAAACCAGGCATGAATTTGAAAATCAAGGAGGAAGCTACCAAGCAGATTAAAGCCAAAGTTCTCAGGGTGGTTGAGTACCCAACTTGGTTAGCTAATATTGTTCCACTTCTGAAGGAGGATGGGAAGGTCATAGTATGTTTCGACTACAGGGATCTAAACAGAGCAAGTCCCAAGGACGACTTCCTGCTACCAAATATACACATCCAGATCGATAACTGCACCACGCATGAACTCTAATCCTTTGTAGATTGCTTCGCAGGTTATCAACAAATTTGGATGGATGAAGAAGATACAGAGAAGACAACTTTTATTACACTATGGGGTGTATATTGCTACCAAATGATGCCATTCGGTTTGAAAAACACTGGGGCCACTAACATGAGAGCCATGACAATCATCTTCCATGATATGATACACAAAGAAATAGTAGTGTATGTGGACGATGTCATTATCAAATCCAAAAGGGCCGCAAAACACATAGCATACTTGAGAAAGTTCTTCCACATACTAAGGAGGTAAAACTTGAAACTGAACACCGCAAAATGTGCATTTGGGGTTCCCGCAGGAATGCTATTGGGATTCATTGTCAGCCGTTGAGGGATCAAGGTAGATCCATCTATGGCTAAGGCTATTTAGGAGTTACCGCCGCCTAGGAGCAAAAAGACGTGATGAGCTTCCTAGGGCATCTCAATTATATCAGTCGCTTCATAGCACAGTCCACAATCATATATGAACCCATCTTCAAGATGTTGAGGAAAGAAGTCAAGACAAGCTAGATCGAAGATTGTCAGAAAGCCTTTGACAGAATCAAGGAATACCTATCTACACTGCCAGTGCTGGTCCCGCCAGAATCGGGATGACCTTTGCTACTCTATCTATCTATACTAGATGGAGCCTTTGGATGTGTTTTGGGACAACATGATGAGACAGGAAGGAATGAGAAGGTCATATACTACTTGAGCAAGAAGTTCACACCTTACGGAGTACGATACTCTCTGCTTGAATGCACATGCTGTGCTTTGACCTGGACAGCTCAAAAATTGAGGCATTACTTTTGTGCTTACACTACATACCTCAAATACAGGATGGATCCTCTGAAGTACATATTCTAGAAACCCATGCGGACTGGAAAGGTTGTCAAATGGCAAATACCATTAAGTGAGTTCGATATTTTCTACGTATCTCAAAAGGTGGTGAAAGGACAAGCATTGGCAGATCACCTTGCGGAGAATCCGATGGGAGGAGAATATGAACCTTTGACAACATATTTTCCTGATGAAAAAGTATTATTCGTGGGAAAGGACATCACCGAAACATACGACGTCTGGAGTATGTTCTTTGACGGAGCTACAAATTTCAAAGGAGTGGGCATAGGAGCTGTTTTGTTATCAGAAATGGGTCAGCATTATCCGGTATCTGCTAAACTCAAATTTCCCTGCATCAACAACATGACGGAATATGAAGCCTATATACCAGGGCTCAACATGGCTGTCGACATGAACATTCAGGGGTTTCTGGTGATCGGTGATTCAGACTTTCTTGTGCACCAGGTACAAGGAGAGTGGGCCACCAAGAATTCCAAGATATTGCCATATCTGCACTATGTGCAGGAATTGAGAAAGAGGTTTACGAAGATAGAGTTTCGACATATGCCCAAAATTCAGAATGTGTTTGTCGACGCATTGGCTACTTTGTCATCCATGATACAACATCCAGACAAGAATTATATTGATCCCATTCCGATGGAGATCCACAGTCAGCCGACATACTGTGCTCATGTCGAGGAAGAAGCAGATGAAAAGCCTTGGGTCCACGACATCAAAGAATGCTTATCAAAAGGAGAATACCTAGAGCATGCAAATCAAACTTAGAAATGCACACTCCGGAGTCTGTCGAATCACTTCTTCCATAGTAGAGGGAACCTGTACAAAAAAACTCCTGATTTAGGTCTACTAAGATGTGTTGATGCAAAGGAAGCTTCTAAGCTACTTGAGGATCCACACATAAATGGTTTCATTTTGGCTAAGAAGATACTCAGGGCAGGTTACTTTTGGATGACCATGGAGACGAATTGCATTCAGTATGTTTGCAAATGCTTTCAATACAAGTGCATGCTGACATGATAAAAGTGCCACCAAACTAGCTTAATGCAACAAGCTTACCTTGGCCATTCGCTGCCTGGGGAATAGATGTTATTGGTCCAATTGAGCCCACTGCTTCAAACGGACACAGGTTTATTCTGGTCGCCATCGATTACTTCACAAAATAGGGAGAAGTTGCGTCTTACAAAGCTGTAACCAAGAAGGTCATCACAGATTTTGTCAAGGATCGCATTATCTACCGATTCGGAGTTCCCGGGTCTATTATTACTGACAATGCATCCAATCTCAACAGTGATCTGATGAAGGCTATATGTGAAGCTTTCAAAATCAGGCCCGAGAATTCAACAGCCTATAGACCTCAGATGAATGGAGCCGTAGAAGCCACCAACAAAAACATCAAGAAGATACTAAGAAAAATGGTAGAGAACCATAAATAATGGCACAAAAAGTTACCCTTTGCTTTATTGGGATACTTTACCATAGTTCGCACATCAATCGGGGCAACTCCCTACATGTTGGTTTATTGTACCGAGGCTGTCATCCTAGCCGAGGTGGAAATTCCTTCTTTGAGAATCATATAGGAAACCGAACTCAGCGATGCATAGTGGATTAGAAGTAGCTATGAGCAATTGGACCTAATCGATGGAAAGAGGATGAATGCAGTATGTCACATCCAACTTTATCATAACAGAACGACCAGAGCTTTCAATAAAAGGGTCAAACCAAGATAATTTGCACCAGGACAGTTGGTATTGAAGAAAATCTTCCCTCATCAAGATGAGGCCAAAGGGAAATTCTCTCCCAACTGGCAAGGTCCGTACATGGTCCATTGGGTGCTGATAGGAGGAGCACTTATACTTGCTTAAATGGATGGAGAAATGTGGCCAACACCAATCAATTCAGACACAGTCAAAAGATACTATGCTTAGATTATTTTACATTTCTTCATCTAATGTAATTAAACTACACTTGACCTGATTCTCGTTTAAGAGGGGATATGTAGGCAGCCTTATGGTTCGGTCAAATCATAATAAAATTTTCATTTCCCCCCAAGATCAGAAACCGAGGAAGAATTTTGAGGAGGACCCTCAAAATTTCGGAGCAAGTCCAGCCAGCGCCATTATATATCTAACAGTCAGAAATAAGTTAGAAAACCGGGGCAGAATTTTGAGAAGGATTCTCAAAATTTCGAAGGGAGTCCAGCAAGGCCTATTGTCTGCAAACGGTCGAAGATCATCTACCAAATTGGGGCAGAATTTTGAGAAGTACCCTCAAAATTTCAATAAGAAAGAGTTGCAATGCCTTTGAAATGTGTCACAGTCGCTGGTTCATCTAAAATAATGTGATATGTCACTGTGTTTTAAATATCCCTATTTTTCAATAATTGCATATTTTTGAAAAACTATATTTCTGTTACAGTCAGGTATCACCCAGGGGAACTCAAAAGGCTTTCAGAACGGAGCAAAGCAAAGCTAGCCAACAGAAGCACGAACCTCCTTCCACCTACAAAACTTACAATTTTTCTTTGAACACAGGCACATCTGACATAACGATAACATCCATGTAGAAAGATCACTATCAATCACCGAACACATCTCCAGCTAAGACATATGCTACCCTTATTTGCTTCTTTCTTTTTGCATAGGACTAATCCATGTCCCGTACATTTGCATGAGGCTAATCCTTGCCTCCCTATTTGCATGAGTCTAATCCTTGACTACATCCTACATGAGGCTAATCCTTGACTCTCTACTTGCATAAGTCTAATCCTTGACTCTATCATGCATGCGGCTAATCCCTACCTCCATACTTGCATGAGTCTAATCCTTGACTCCCCATTTGCATGAGTCTAATCCTTGACTCCCTGAGGCTAATCCTTGCCTCCATATTTGTATGAGGCTAACCCTTGCCTCCATATCTGCATGAGGCTAATCCTTGCCTCTATATTTGCATGAGGCAAATCCTTGCCGACCTATTTACATGAGGATAATCCCTGCCTTCATATTTGCATGAGGCTAATCCCTACCTTCCCATTTGCATGAGTCTAATCCTTGCCTCCATATTTGCATGAGTCTAACCCCTTTCTACCTATCTATATGAGTCTAATACTTGGCTCCCTAAGGCTAATCCTTGCCTCTATATTTGCATGAGGCTAATACCTACCTCCATATCTGCATGAGGATAATCCTTGCCTCTATATTTGCATGAGGCTAATCCTTGCCTCCATATCTACAAGAGGCTAATCCCTGCCTCTATATCTGCATGAGGCTAATCCCTGCCCCCCTACATTTTCATGAGGCTAATCAATGCCTCCATATCTGTATGAGGCTAATCCCTGCCTCCATATCTGCATGACGCTAATCCCTGCCCCCTCATTTGCATGAGTCTAATCCTTGACTCTCTAAGGCTAATCCTTACCTCTATATTTGCATGAGACTAACCCCTGCCTCCCTATCTGCACGAGTCTAATCCTTGACTCCCTGAGGCTAATCTTGACCTCTATATTTGCATGAGGCTAATCCCTGCCTCCCTATCTACATGAGTCTAATCCTTGACTTCCTATTTGTACGGGGCTAATCCTTGCCTCCCCATTTTCATGAGTCTAATCCCTAACTCATTATTTGCATGAGGATAATTCTTGCCTCCATAACTTGCATGAGTCTAGTCCCTGACTCCCTACTTGTATGAGGTTGATCCTTTCCTCCCTATTTGCATGAGTCTAATCCTTGACTCCATGAGGCTGATCCCTACCTCCATACTTGTATGAGGCTAATCCTTGTCTCGCCGTCTGCATAGAACCAAACACCATCCCCCATTGCACGAATATTGCTCTATCTTTTAGTACTATTTATTTGCTTTTCGATTGGGCTAAGATTTACCCTCCATCTCACAAGACTGTGCCTTGTCTCGTTAATATCATATATTGCATATCATGGGCTGAAATAACGCCAATCTATACAAAGGTGTCATAGTCTAAAGGCATCATCCTCATAGCCGGAAGACACCATGCCATGGCCTGAGGATCTCTCAAAATTACGTATCATTATTCAAAGGCGTCATGGTTCGTAGGTACCATTTTCATGGTCTGAGAATATCATTTCATGGCCTGCGAATCCCTCACTAAATAATTCATGGCCCAGGACATCATTGTCTAAAGACGCCATCTCTAACCGTCCGAAGACAACTCTCATGGTCCAACGGGAGCTTGTATCATGTTTAAATTAATGCATAGTATACGTTTGTCTTGCAGGTAACCCGACAAGCAACGACTATCCCAATAGGAGCGATCCTCTAGTCCTCCCAACCATATCAAACCTGACCTCTTCCATAAAACCGTTCAACTATCCAGCCCTAGATGTTGCGTCAGTCCTTGAAATGAATTCACCAGTATACTTCGCCGACGAATCCGAAACTACACATTGCATAATTCCTGTAAAATCAGGGATATGTAGGTATCTCAAAAGCTAGGGTGCAGCCTAATCTCTCAAACCATTTTGCTCGGTCAAAATTGGCCATCATTTTTTTATCCGGAAACTCTTTCATCCTTCCCGGGTAAAGAGGGGTAGCTGTTGATACCTAATTTTTTCCTATATTTTTATAAATACCTTCAAAATACCATACACATACATATATAAGCTTGCACAAGAGTTTTACAATATTTTCCATAATTTTAGGAATCTAAATTGATTTATTTTCTTCCCTTTAATTCACAAAATACCAATAATTATTTTTCAAATTATTGTTATTATGATTTAGTCATTTAATTTATATATTTATGCCAAAATATGATTAATATATTTTTTACGCATTTTTATAATTGCATTTGGTATTTTAAGCTGAAATTGCATATAAATGTAATATTAGCCCGTTTAGTGTATAATGACATTCTATATGCGTAAAATTAGTCCCTATATTTTTAAAATAAAAAAATATATATATTTTAAATTATTTTGGTACATAAAATTATTTTTGCAGAATATTTTTATTATTTATTATTAATTAAATAGGGAAAATTAGCTATTTTAAATGTTGCCAGATTGGCATTTCAATTGTAGCCTAAATTGAACCCAACCCAACCCCAGCCCAATTTCTTATTAAATTACCCATCCCAGACCCTACACACACTTACCTGACCCAAAACCCATTATATCATGGTCGTTGATTTGAGAGTTCAACGGCCCGTATTGTTTATTTCTTTTTTAAATCTTAAACGACCCTAACCCTAATCACTTTTTACACATTGCCGCCTATGTATCCTCTCGTCTCCCCTCTTCTCTCAACCTAACCCCCTTCTCCAGTCATCTCCGGTGACTCCAGCTATGTACGATTTCTTTCCTTATTTGTTGTACTCCAGCTATGTACGGTTTCTTTCCTTATTTATCACTTGTTCTTACCGTTGAGTTAACTCCTCAATTAAAGGGAGTACTTGCCTTGATTGCTTGACTAATTGATTTTGAGTTCCATAACTACTGGTGAACTTTGATTTTTACCTTATTTGCTTTTTTTTTCAACCTATAAATAACTTAGTCTTTTATTAACAAAGGACACGAACTCTTGGTTCAAAAAACTCTCTCTCACACATTTAAAACTTTCTGCTCTTTTTTGTGCTACTTGCTACCGCTCTAAGTTAGTCGGCTGCAAGCCAAGGCTAACCATTGTGTTCTCCTACTCTTTCACTTCGCTTGTTGTCTTATTTACTGGTATGATCTAGTTTCAATTCAAAGTTTCAACAACAACATGATTCTTTTGTTTCTTCAGTTCATTCTATTTCTAGTTTGCTTCTATTTGTGGTTTTGCTGCAAAATCTGTAGTTAATATATTTACATTATTAGCATGTTATGAACTTTTCTTCTTTAGAATCAGTGTACTACCCCCTCTGTTTGTTTCTGGCCACTCCTAGACCTTTGCTTGATTATGTGTTTGCAATTAAGTATCCCATGAATCCCAAACCTCCGGACCCCTGTTTGTGATTATCGAATTTACTTTAGTTCTATAACTACTGGCTATGTAAGAACATGTTTTAAGATGATATGTTTGGATTGTTATTCATTACCCCAATCTCTTTTCAAACTGCCTCTGTGGTTTTTTTCACTAAATTACTTTCAAACAAAATTCCTTTTTAAATACAATTTTTCACTAAAAAACTTTCAACTTGTGTCAAGCACTTTCACTTTACTCCTAGATTAATAAGTTCTGCCCCCTCCAGTATATGTACTGCCTTGGGATCCTCTTGAGAACCCTCTGAACTCTGGCATACTGAGGCTGGCCATTTCACTTATTCAATTTGATTACTAGGTCTAGGTGTAAGCACTGCCCGGGATCCTTGAGGTCCTTAGGGAACTTTGCTACACCTAGACTATGACATTGTATATTGAATTGAGGCATTTGACGCCATTGGAGGCTTTGGAAATTTGGGCCTAGTTGAAGGCTACCTATAGAATAGCTTTTTATTTTCTTATTTACTTATATAATTCATTCATATGGTTTATAATAATTTGTAAACAAATATTGTGGTAATTAGTAAAAAGAGATGGGTAGCTACATGTTTGTGGGAGTAATACAGGTAGAGATCATGCTCATAGGACTTTACATTTTGATTTTATTTCTTTAACCAGTAGAAATCATGTTTATAGGGATTTGCATCTTGTCATGTTTATCTCACCATGCTAGAAACCATGGCTATGGGTTTCTAATAATTCCGTAATAGAAATCATGTCTTCAATGTCTTAAAATCAACGGAACTAATAGATGCCATGCTTATAGGATTTAATCCATATTCTTTTATGACAAGTGTTATGTCTGTTTTCATGTTTGCAAGCTTTAAAATCAGCCTAACAATTAGATGCCATGCCTATAGGATGTAATTTAACCCAGATTCTGTTTTAATAAGTGTATGTATGTTTCTAAGCCTACAAGTCTTTAAAATCAGTATTAAATCCGTATTTCATGCCTATAGAGAATGCCATCAAATCCTGCCTATGGATCTCGCCTAAGTTTAGTTTAAATAACTCAATTTGGTTATCGTTTAGTTCACTTCTTAATTAGTTTAATTAAGTATTTCATACTTCCTGAAACAAGTTCTTTAAAACTGCCTCAATCTATCATTAGATATCACGCATATAAATATTATAGAAATCTGTTTCAAAATATGATTTGTTTTCACTATATGAAGTACTAATCAGTGCTCCGTGTATAGGCAAGCCTTAGGGCGTTTTTCTGCAACTCTGAAACTATTTTATTGCTTAATATTTTTTTTCTAACCTTAACCGGCTTCAAAAAACCAATAGGTAACTGCTAAGGTCATTACTCATGAGTTTTGTAAAAATAAAACTGCCTGCCTCCTGCATGTTCACCCAAGCATCCTGCCTTAGGATACTGCTTAATAGAAGGCCCTTAATTGTGTTTGAGTCATGTTGTTTCTATGTCTTGTTTGAGGAGGAAATTTTGAGCCTCTAATTGCTCCCTTTATTTTATGGGCTAAACTCCTAATTATTTTTTCTTTTTACCTTAGAATTTCACCTTTAAACCTTAGAGGTTTGTCTAGAACCACCTATAGGTAGAGGTCCTAAATCCCTCCAAGACCATTAAGAAGGGACGGGTAACAATATGCAATAGAGATCGTTGACCAACCACTCTCTTTGTGTGACCACTAAGGGGATGGGAAGGTAGATATGGATATGATGACCCGTGCACTGATGCCACGTGTAGTGCCTTTCCGAGGAGTGATTATCGGGCATTGTACTGACGTGATCTTATACGCTAACCAAAACCTAGGACCTCCCTATTCCCAAATTCACTCTACCTGAAGCTTTACTTTCCCTTTTTATACACATAACCTCTTTAAATTCTTGTTTTATTGTTTGAGTTATACAATGTCCAATATGCTCTGCTTTCAATTATTTTCTTAAATTGTTTATTTTTTTAATGGACTAATTCGTAAGTATAAGTTCGGCCGGGACCCACAGTTATGGACCAAGAGGGGTGCTTAACACTTTCTCCTTAAGGTTAATTCGAGCCCCTACCCTAATATCTGGTAATGCAAACCAATGTAAGAGTTAACCACTCTAGGTGTCCTAACACACCTTAAAAATCATTAGGTGGAGACTCTTCAAATACCCAATTCCCAAAAGGAAATGAGTTATCACCACCAAAGAATGTCGAAACCCGGACTTCTCCCCCCGCAAGGGAGGGGAAAAAATGGGGCGCAACAGGTGAATGTTCATATTGTTAATGATTACATCGGTGGGATCGGGATGCGCGCCGCATCACTTTGTTGTTTATTTATTTATCTTCTGCTGTCATTTTACTCTGTGGAATCGTAATTCTTTCTTAAGGATTGGTTATAGCTGGGTACTAGCAAGACATTTGGGTTCCGTATTTATCTTGCTGCTAATTACTATTCCAATTCGTTATATACTTCCTTTTACTTTATTATATACTAATACATGTTATATTGTATATGCCCCGCCATAGCCTTATCACTACTTCATCGAGGTTAGGCTCGACACTTACTAGTACATAGGGTTGGTTGTACTGATACGGTACTTTGCACTTTCTGTGCAGATTTTGGAGCTGGTAGTGGCTGATTGAGAGGTAGGTTGCCGATACTTCATTCAGGAGACACAAGGTAGTCCTACAGGCGTTCGCATGTCCTGCCGTCCCCTCCTATGTTTTCCTCATTTCTATATTGATTTCCTTCGAGACAGATGTATTTTTCTTTCAAACCCTTACTTGTAGTTTTCATAGAATGTTCGTGAGTTGTGACACCAGTTTATGGATGGTAACTATTTTGTTTTTTGTCAATAGTACAAGGATAATCAGTTAATCATTTACTTTCGCTTTTATTCCCGTTGATTTAATTTTTGTTAACTTTTAAATTATAAAAAGGTGACCAGTTCTCCAACGTTGGCTTGCCTAGCGAGTGAGATGTTAGGCGCCATCACGGTCTAGATGGTGGAAAATTCGGGTTATGACACCAGATTTTACACTTCGCAAACGTTGTAGTTCCTTTGCATTCGCGAAGCACAAACTAACTCTGACATGAAAATCCTCCTTCGCGAATGCGAGGACCGACTCGTGAACGCGATGCCTAAGCTGGTTGACCATTTGCGAATGTGGAACAACCCTCGCGAACGCGTAGGCTTATCTTCCTGAAGCTCATAAAGACCGTGGACTCTACGCGAACGCGAGGATCTGATTGCGAATGCATAGCCTTAAAGTCCTACACCTACGCAAATACAGGAACAACTTTGAAAACGCAAATAACAATTCAGCTGCCCCTCTCAACATCCCTTGGCAAACGCGGGAGCCCTCTTCCGAACGCGATGAAGGAATTTTTTGCAATAAAATATCAGAAAATCTACCAACTTTCAAAACCAAGAATTGATCCATTAAACACTTGAAACTCACACGATGCCTTCGGGACCTCAACCAAACATTCCATCACATCCCGTAACATCATTCAAACTTATTCAAACCTTCGGAGCACTCAAAACAATATCAAAATACCAAATCACCCTCGAATTCAAGCCTAAGGACTTCTAAACTTCCGAATTCTGCAAACGAGGCCGAAACCCATCAAATCACCTTCAAATGACCTAAAACTTTGTACACACGTAAAAAATGACACTAAGGACCTACTCCAATTTGCAGAATTGCATTCCGACCTCGATATCAAAATTTTCATTTCTGATCGATAAATGCGAATCCATTTTCACTAATTCAAACCTAAATATACCACGGACCTCCAAATCACATTCTGAATGCGCTCCCAAGTCCAAAATCACCTAAAGAAGATAACTAAACCATTGAAATTCCCATCCGAGATTATTTACCCATAAGTCAACATGCAATTGACTTTTCCAACTTAAGCCTACTCAAAAGAGACTAAGTATCTCAATTCACTCCAAATCCACTCCGAACCCAAACCAACCAATATGATGCGATAAAATACAGATGAAGAACACATAAAGAAGCAGAAATGGATGAAACGGGGCTATGACTCATGAAATGACCGGCCAGGTCGTTACATATTTTATATACATTATCATGTGAGGAAGAGTGTAAAGCACGAAAGGTGAGGCCATGCCACGATATTGAGAGTAAAAGCACGAAGGGTGATGCCGTGCCATTTCATTTATATTATTATGATTGTGTGTTATCGAGAGGTCATGGAATGATGGGTGTTGCCGTGCAGGTAAGGATGAGGGACATTTGGACAGTTGTTATGAGGTGTTGCGTAACATGGGGATAGTAGAGACCAATGGGATCGACTTTATTATTTTTCGTCTGTCAGGTTCCTCCAAGAAATGGTGGAGGGATTTTTGTTTGGACAGACCATCTGGAATGCCTGCTTTGACTTGGGACCAGTTCTCTCCGATATTTCTTGAGAAGTTCCTTCCTACACTGAGAGAGGACTATCGCAGGCAGTTCGAGCGTCTCCAGCAGGGCAGTATGTCCGTTACTCAGTACGAGACCAGCTTTATCGATTTGGCCCGTCATGCTCTTCTTATACTCCCCACTCAGAGAGAGAGGGGGGTGGAGAGGTTTTTTTAGGGACTTGTTTAGCCTATTAGATTGAATATGTCTAAGGAGAAAGGGAGCGAGATTTATTTCTAGGATACGGCCAATGTGGCCAGGCGGGTTGAGATGGTTTTAGCCCAAGGGAGTGGTCAGGGGTCTGACAAGAGGCCTCTTCACTCGGTGGATTCAGTGGGGCCTTATCTGGAGGTCGGGGAACTTTTGGTAGAGTCCATCATCCCAAGCCGTTTCATTCACCGCTTCAGACTTCTCACGGTGCCTTAGGTGGTTGTGGCTCTCATATGTAGTCTTTCGATCAGCTAGCCTACAATGCACCACCAGCACCTATTAGTGCACCTCTACTATTTCAGTTTGTAGTACTGATGCTTCAGTTCTATTTGATCCCGGAACTACATACTCCTGTGTGCCGTCTTATTTTGCTTGATATTTGGTTGTGCCTTGTGATTCTTTGATTTCTCCCATGTATGTGTCCATATCGGTGGGTGATTCTATTATTGTAGATCATGTCTATCACTCGTGTATGGTTATTATATGGGGCCTTTAGACCAGTGTAGACCTCTTACTTTTTGATATGGTCAATTTTGATGTCATTTTAGGGATGGACTAGCTGCCACCTTATCATGCTATATTGGACTGTCACGCCAAGACCGTGACCTTAGCCTTGTCGGGTTTGCCTTCATTGGAGTGGAGAGGGATTCCTAATCATTATACCAGTAGGGTTATTTCTTATATGAAGGCTCAACGTATGGTCGAGAAGGGGTGTTTTGCTTATTTGGCTTATGTTCGTGATTCCAGTATGGAGGTTCCTCCATGGATTCTGTACCAGTTGTTTGTGAGTTTCTAGAGGTATTTCCTACAGACCTGTCGGGGATGCTGCTCGACAGGGATATTAACTTTTGCATTGATTTGGCTCCGGGCACTCAACCCATTTCTATCCTTTCATACCGCATGGCTCCGCCAGAGTTGAAAGAATTGAAGGAGCAGTTATAAGATTTTCTTGATAAGGGCTTCATTAGGCCTAGTGTCTCACCTTGGGGTGCGCCAGTGTTGTTTGTCAAGAAAAAGGATGAATCGATGAGGATGTGCATAGATTATCGGTAGTTGAACAAAGTCACAATCAAGAACAAGTATCCATTGCTGAGGATTGATGACTTATTTGATCAGCTTCAGGGTGCCAATGTGTTTTCAAAGATTGAATTGAGGCTTAGCTACCATTAGTTGAGGATTAGGGCATCTGATGTCTCTAAGATAGTTTTTTGGACTCGGTACGTGCATTATGAGTTTCTAGTGATGGCATTTGGGTTGACAAATTCCCCAACAGCATTTATGGATTTGATGAACCGGATATGCAAGCCTTATCTGGATTCCTTTTTGATTGTTTTCATTAATGATATCTTGATCTACTCTCGTAGTTGAGAGGATCATGAGCAACATCTTCAAATCGTTCTTCAGACTCTGAGGGACAACCAGTTATATGCTAACTTTTCGAAATACAAGTTTTGGTTGTGTTCAGTTGCATTCTTGGATCACGTTGTATCAACAGAGGGTTAGTATAATTCCTATGATACATCCAACAACGATATTGCATCTACATAAAGAACAAATAAATTATATTAATCATAGTCCAAATTAATTTATAGAATTAAGTTACATGATAAATTATAATTTGTTAGCACACTCAATTAATCTAGCATAATTGGTTAAGCCTAATTTTCGAAAATCAATAAACACTAATAGAAAAATATTATCCCCTAAATTAATAAACCCTAAATTTCTACTATTAATCATATAATTAGACTCGCTAAATACAATGAATTAGTTAAGCCTTTCAATTAGTCTAACTCAATTATGCTAACTCAAGGTTCATAATTTGTGATGACTCTGAAGGTCATCTTCTGTTTTAGAATCTGATTCCGTCTTTTGGAGCTTTGAAAATCTTATTTTGTTCTTTCTCGATTTGCGTGTGCAGTTCGAGCGTATATCCAGAAAGCTTCTATGTGAAAAATTGATGAAATAATAATTTTTTGCCTAAAAAGTTGATTTTTATTGAATCAACGTTTTGGATAAATGGACCCGGACCCATATTTTAAAGGTTCCGGTAGGTCCATAGTAAAATATAGGACCTGAGCGTATTCCCGGAATCAAATTCCGAGGTCTCTAGCCTGAAAAATAAATTTTTGATGAAAATTGTTAAATTGGAATTATAAAGGTTTTAAGAATTTGATTAATAATTGATCTTGTTGATACCGGATCCGTATTATGGTTTCAAAGCCCAGTACAGGTTCGTTATGATATTTATACCTTATCTGTAAAATTTGATGAGAAACGGGACTGATTTGATGTGATTCGGACCTTTGGTTGAGAAAATAGAAGTTTTGAAACTTTCTTGAAAATATCATGCAATTTGGTGCTAAATTTGTATTTCTAGGTGTTATTGGTGATTTGATCGCGCAAGAAAGTCCATATGATATTTTTAGACTTGTGTGCATGTTTGGTTTGGAAACCCGAGGGCTCGCGTGAGTTTCGGATAGGTTACGGGGTGATTTACTCTTAGAAATCTGGTGTGTGTTGTTGCAGTCAGTGTTTCAGGTTTTTCTTCTTCACGTTCGCGAAGATACTCTCACAAACGCAAAGTGTAACCTAGGCTGGGGAGGGATTTGTTCCTCACGAACGCGTAGCTAAGGTTGTGAACGCAGAGACCTTGGGGTTGCACTTCGCGAACGCGACCGGCATCACGCGTACGTATAGAGTAAAATGGAGGTGGGCTGGAAATCATTGAGTTGCTCTTCGCAAACGTGGTCCCTAGCCCGCGAACGCGATTATCTAGGGGGACAGACCATCATAAACGCGAGCTGATCTTCACGAACGCGAAGGCCTTTCTGGCCGCAATGCATCGCAAACGCGATGAAGACCTGTCTAGTGTTTTAAATCGGACCTCAAAAAATGGGACTTCTTCCCAAATTTCATATTTCATCTCTATAACTCGACCCATGGAGATTTTTGAAGAGGGATTTTAACATCAAATCATAGATTTGTGTTCTTTAACTCATTTCAATCAATACTTATTAGATTTCCTAGCCCTAAATCTTGTTCTTTCATGGTAGAATAGGGATTTTGGAAAAAATGGGGGATTTTGCACATTTGGGAATTTAGACCTTGATTTGGGGTCGGATTCTGAAACTAATTATATATTTGGGCTCGAGGGTAAATGGGTGAATGGGTTTTCGTACGAACCTCGAGTTTTGACCAAGTGGACTCGGGGTCGATTTTTGACTTTTTATTGAAAATTTTAAGAAACATATAACTGTATATTGGAATTGATTTCATTAGCAATAATTGATGTTACTAAGTTAATTATGACTAGATACGAGTGGTTCGGAGGTGAAAACTTTAGGAAAAGCGGTGATTGAGGCTTGAGTTTGGCCATGGAATCGAGGTAACTGTTGTGGCTAACCTTAGCTTGAGAGATTAAGTATTGTTGTATCTATTTTCAATGTGTTTGGTTGTTGAGTACAATGTATAGGTGAGGTGACGAGTACCTATACGTTGTTGTTGGGTCATAGCATGCTAGTTAGCGGTGTTTAAAATCGAACTGGAATCGAAAACCGAACCAAAACTGAAGCTTAATGGCTTATTGGTATAGGGTTAATAGTTTAACGGATGGGGAATGGATTGAATCTTTTTATTAACGGCTTATCGGTTTTGTGGCAGACTATTCAATATATATAATACACAGTGATTCTTCTGCCAAAGTCAGTCTCTTTGATGGTCCTAGATCAAAGTCTAGAGCTATGAACTAACCATCACAAATCATTGGTGACATTAAGAATCCCCATACTTCGGTATGACTTCCGGTGTATTTCCTATTAAGTCTAACTGGATTTTGTGTTAAAATACACAACAATGAAAATGTATATTAGTGCTAACTTCTTAAGTAAGCATTATGAGGCTACTACAACATGTCCTCCATGTATTGCATTTTCTAGGATTAAATTAGAATCCATCTGTGTCTCTAAGACTCTAACGGTGATGTATCAGCGTTAACAGAGGTCATATGTTAGGCGCTAACGTTAGGTGTTAATGTACTCTACTTTGGGATGTAATGCATGCAATATAGATTGAATTAGACCGATAAACCGCCTGATAAGAGCTAAACCGATACCAATCCACCCGATATCTTATCGAATGACTAGCGGATTAATAATTTAACAGCCAATAAGCGATAAGCGAAACCGTTAAGAGTAAATAACCGCCTAATCCGCCCGATAAGCAGCCCTAATACGAGTGAGTGTTATTCTTATGATTATTGTATTCTTTATTCGTATTGTTCATGCTTTAACTGGTTATTCTTCATGTTGAATAATTCTTACCATGTTTGTGGAGTATTGACTCGAAGTTGAGGTTGACGTTGGGAAACTAAATAGTGAGATAGGGCTTGTTATTAATGATTTTATTGCCCGGTTATTATTGTTTTGTTATTTCATGTGAGGAAGAGCGTAAAGCATGAATGGTGATGTCGTGCCATTGCATATTTATTTTTATGTGAGGAAGAGTGTAAAGCACGAAGGATGATGCCGTGCCATTTTATATGCCTTACCATGTGAGGAAGAACATAAAGCACAAATGGTGATATCGTGCCATTTTATATTCATTTCCATTGTTCCTTTCATTTGTTATGGTGAGAACGAGAGTAAAAGCACGAAGGGTGATACCGTGCACTTGCTTTGCTGTGTTTCTTTACTGTTCTATTCCCATGATCTCATACTCCCCTCAGCATATTTTCCCCCCTCTCATTATTATGTGTTCAATAGGAGACCCAAGGTAGATCTGTCGGCGTTCGCAGACCCTGGAGTCCCTTTCTAGTTATCTTAGTTTCCTGTTTTCTATTAGATTCGAGAACAACTGTATTTTTATTTAGCCAGTATTTGTACTAACTCTTAGAAGTTCGTAGATTGTGACACCAGATTTTGTGTAGTCGTGTATTAGTACTTGGATTATTATGAATTTTTGCACCTCTTTACTCTATTTTGGTTTAATTATTTTTATTTACTGATTCGGATAGCGGTTAGCGTATTAATTCTTTATCTGTTGGCTTGCCTAGCATTTTGAAAGTTAGGCGTCATCACGATCTCGATGGTGGGGAATTCGGGTCGTGACATAATTTAAGGTAGTTCTATCATTAATTTGAATTCTATTAAGAACCATAAGTTCATAATTTAAAGTAGTTCATAATTTATACATTAAGTTCATAATTTATACCTTAATTCTAAATCTAATATAGTTCAAACCAAAAACCATAAAAAAAATTACAATTTTAAATAGTTCAATTTTGAATCTAAATGTAATGTAGTTCAAAACCCCTATTTTGTCACACAAATTCTAGTTTATATAATTTATACACCACAAATTAACTAGTTTAAATAATTTATACACCACTATTAGTGCATAATCAATTTTAGTTAGAATGTAGTTCTCTTTAATTACAATGTAGTTACAAGTTAATTTATAGAATTAAGTTACAATGTACTTATATTCTTTGATAGTATAAAAATTATAGGATCCGTTTTTTTAAGAACTAGTTTATACATTTCATAATTTATACCTTTAAGTCAAAAAATTATAAAATAAGTTACAATGTACTAGTTTATACAATTCATAATTTATACCTTTATTCTAAATCTAATGTAGTTCAAACCAAAAACCCTAAAGAATTATAATTTTAGGTAGTTTAATTCTAAATCTAAATCTAATATAATTCAAAAACCCTATCTAGTCACACAAATCCTAAATATACAAAAACCCTAAATAGTTACATAAAATTATACCCCAAAAACTAAAAATTAAAAAATAAGTAAGGTAGATTACTAACCTTTAACAACAATGGCAGTGGGGGTGGTGGTGGAGGCGGCGGCACAACAGTGGTGGTGGAGGAGGAGCGGAACAGTGGTGGAGGCGGCTTAGGCGTGAGAGGGGATAGGAGGGGCTACGTTATTTGGGGGTGGGTGACTTGATTTTGGTTGGGATTATGCCAAAAATCTGTGGGGAAGGGAGATGGATGAGAGATAGAAGAGAGAGAGTTAGTAGATGAAAATGGGGGAAGTTCACATCTGGGTTGGTCTAATTGTGAGTTTTCCAACCGATTTCGGTCAAAAAAGTTGAAAAATGTTTGACCGTTTGACCGGCCCAATACCGACCGATTTTGGTCGGTTTTCAATTTTTAAAATATTAATTTCGCTCATATTAATTTAATTCATATATATATATATATATATATATATATATATATATATATATATATATATTGTAACGACCCGGCCAATCGTTTCATGAATTATAGCCCTGTTTCCCCCTATTTTTACTTCCTTATGTGTTCCTCAGTTGTATTTCATTGTATCATGTTGGTTGGTTCAGGTCCGGAGTGGTTTCGGTGTGTAATGAGACATATAGTCTCCTATTTAGAAGTTTAAGTTGGAAAAGTCAATCGGATATTGATTTAAACGTGTAGACGACCTCGGATGTGAATTTTAATGGTTCGCTTAGCTCCGTTAGGTGATATTGGACTTTGGGAGCACGTTCGGAATGTGATTTGGAGGTCCATGGTAGAATTAGGTTTGAATTGGCAAAATTAAAAATTTGGCGATTTTCAGTTAATAGTAAAAATTTTGATATCGGGGTCAGAATGGAATTTCGGAAGTAGGTTAGTAGTATCATTTGTGACGTGTGTGCAAAATATTAGGTCATTCGGATGAGGTTTGGTAGGTTTCGGCATCGTTTACGGAATTTGGAAGTTTAGAAGTTCTTAGGCTTGAATACGAGGGTAATTTGGTATTTTAATGTTATTTTGAGTGTTCGGAAGCTTCGACTAAGTTTGTATGTTGATATATGACTTGCTGATATGTTTGGTAAAGGTCCAGAAGGCCACGGGTTGATTTTGAGTGGTTGACGAAACAAGGTTGATATTGAATATTGAAGATTGAACTCAGGTGTCATAACTGCACCTATAGAGTGAGGACCGCAGGTGTGAGCCCGCAGAAGCGGAGAAGGGGCCGCAGATGCGGCCAAGACTGAGGTTGGCTGGGAGCAGTAGCTGTGAGTAGTGGAGCGCACCTACGAGACCGCATGTGCAAGAATTGGTCCGCAGAAGCGGGTTTTGAGGGCATAAGTGAGAATCGCACTGCGATGAATTTTTTGCAGGTGCAGCATCGCAGAAGAGACTGTTGGACCACAGATGCGGAAGTTCTGGATAGAATGTATAAATTGTGGACTTCGCAAATTTTGGTTCATTTTCCACCACTTTTAGTTGGCGTTGGACCTTTTCAAAGCAATTTTGAGGTGGAATTCAAGGGTTTATCAGTAAGGTAAGTGGCTTGAGCCGTAATACTCGTATATGTGATGATTTTTGGTTATTTAATCATGTAATTAGTGAAGATTATGGGTAAAAATGAGTGAAAGGGAGGCTTTCTAGTTTTGTGATTTTTGTCGGATTTCGAGACGTGGGCCTGGGGGCGAGGTTCAGGTGAATTTCGGGATTTTGGTCTAAATTGATAGTTTTTCTTAATTGGTTCCTTGGCCTATATTAATTTCATTGTATTGCTTTTGGTTAGAATTGGGACGTTTGGAGGCCGAGTCGAGGGGCAAGAGCATCGCAGAGTAGATATTTGACCGGTTTGAGGTAAGTAACAATTGTAAATCTAGTCCTGAGGGTATGAAACCCCGGATTTCGTATCGTTTTACTATTTTGAGGTGCACATTCTAGGTGACGGGCGTGTGGGCATGCACCGTTGGGATTGTGACTTGGTCTATCCCGTAGCAATTATAAAGTTGCATATTTAGTTGAAACTATATGATACTTGTGTGTTTTAGAAAGAGTTTCTACAAATTGGGCTGAATGCCATGTTTGGGCCTTGTGCCAAAGCTGTTTGGACCCTTATGGGCCTCTTTCTTACTATCCTCTCACTGTTTTTGATTGAAAATCTATACTTAGTCGTGTTATACTTATTGATTTCATAACTCAGTCTTTATTATTATGTTTTGATGCATATAAATATTATTTTGGGTTGAGCACCCTGTTTAAATTGAGAGCCCGAGTGGCTTGAGAAGTTTATGAATAATTGAGGTCGATGGTCTAATTTGTGAGGATATTTATAGGATCGGGCTGCATGCCGCAGCATATTGTTACTGATTCATGATTGAGTAAGGCCGAGGAACTGATTGATTTATGCCACGAGGTGGCTTGTTAAAGTGCTTGGGCTGAAGGAGCCCCTCCAGAGTTTGCACACCTCCAATGAGTGCGGGTACCCATTGAGTGTGAGTGTGTTGAGATATGCCCGAGTGACAGTGAGGTTTTACCGAGAGGTTATATAAGAGTGACGTTTTAAATCAGAGTACCTCGGGCGTAACATCGCATCACTCACACAGGGTACTCGCGCTCACTGAGGGTGTACAGACTCCAGAGGGGCTCCTACAACCTAAGCGCTATAAAAGCCACGTTGTAGCATAATAAATCAGGCCCTCGGAATCTTATAATCACAAACCAGTAACAACATGCTACGACGTGCAGCTCGATCCCATAATATCCTCACAACACAGGCCCTCGGCCTTACTCAATCAGAAACCTCTCAAGCAACTCGGGCTATAAGTAAAACAGGGTGCTCAGCCTAAAATATCATTTTATGCATCAAAATGGAGTAATAAAGACTAAGTTATGAAATCAGTAAAACATGGCATGACTGAGTACAGATCTTAAGTCAAAACAGTGAGGAATTTAATAGAAAAATTCCCCTAAGGGTCCAAACAGCTTGGCACGAGGCCTAAATATGGCATTCAACCCAAATCATATAAATTCTTTCGAAAGCACATAAGTATCAAATAGATTCTAGTTAAATACACAACTTAATAGTCGCTAGGGGACGGACCAAGTCACAATCCCTAACAGTGCACGCCCACACACTCGTCATCTAGCATGTGCATCACCTCAAATTAGTGAAACGATGTGTAATCCGGGGCTTCATACCCTGAGGATATGATTTACAATCATCACTTACCTCAAATCGGTCAAATCCCTACTCCGCGACGCCCTTGCCTGTGGAATCGGCCTCCACACGGCCCGAATCTAAACAAAAGCAATACAATGCACTCAATATATGCAAATGGAACGACTTCCATAAGAGAAACTAGCAATTAAGGCACAAATTTTGAAATCCTCCCAAATCCCCCCCCCCCCGGCCTACGTCTCGGAATCCAAAAAAAATTATAAAACTAGAAAGCTCATTTACTCACGAGTCTATACATACCAAAATCATCAAAATCTGACATTAGATGGCCATCCAAATCCCTAAAATCATCTCTCCAATTCTCTTCCATTATTCCCCTAATTCCTAATTTAGATGGTGAAAATCAAGATACAATCATGGAAATTAACCAAAATCAAGTGAAGAACTTACCCAAATCACTTGACAGAATTTTCCCTTCATGTAAGGCCCCGTGAAATCCCCACTCAAAAACCCGGATTCAGTGAAATCCCCACTAAGAAGTCAAGAATAAATTTCCAGAAAAATGCAAAAAATGCGGTCGCATAATCGAAATGTGGACCGTATATCTGCCGCAGAGTGAGGCAGAATGTTGGTAAAAATTATAGTCAGTTATGCGGTCGAAATGCGGCCTCATAATCGAAATGCGGACCGCATTCTTACCACAGACTGAGTCAGAATGTTTAGTTTTTGGGGAGCATTTTGCGGTCCATTATTCGGACCGCATGTTTACTCTGCGATCGCAAATGCGATCGCATATTTGACTCGGGGCTCCAATTTTTTAATTTTTAACCCGACCTCCTTATCGATATATTCGATATTATAGCTCATTTTAAGCATATCTTCTGAGACTTTTAGAGAGAGAGAGAGGGTCTTAGAGGTAGGAAGTGTTTCCCATCAAATTCTCCTTGAGCCTTGCTTAAACATTGAAGAAAATCAAGTGAATACACCTAAATTTTCATTCCCAAGAGGTAAGATCCATAACCTCAGCTCTTATTTCTACACTTAGATACATGGGGCCAGTAGAGAAGTAATTCAAGAGTATAAGGATGATATTCTCTACATGCATGTCAAACCAAAGGATATTGGAAGGTAGAAAACTAAAAAGAAGGCAATTGGGGGTATAAAATGGTAGAAATTCCTCACAAAAAGGGGCTAAGATCACAATGCACCTTTAGTGTTTGATGATATGCTCGAACCAAGCTAGAACTTCAATTTTGTCTCTAATTCTTGATTTAATTTGTAATTCTTACTCAATAGATCGAAGTGCTAAGAGTTCCGAAAATTTGTAAAAGAGTAAGGAAAAGTCTTATTGAGGTATGTATGGCTAAAACCCCTTTTTATTAGAAATTGAGCTCCGTTGTCATTACGAAAGTATGGTAAGAGTTGAATTGGCTAGTGTATTGATTGTCATTAAGCATTAATTGATTTGCATATATCTATACCTATTCGTGAAGGATGTGCCTCAATATGAATAATGTACCAATCTTGGTAATTAGAGAATGATGAAAAGTACAGTTATATGTTGAATTACTTGGGCTATAAGCCAACATTGAAACAAAGAACTATTCATGCTAGCTATGTGCTCACTTACCTGTGATTTGCCACTTGGATTATCCTTTATATATATGTCTATGATCGCAACTTGTAAAATAAATATTGAAAAGGGAAAACGATGTGATGATGGTATCCATGAGTGCCCCAGGAATTGTTATGATATGTGGGGGATAAAGGTTTGACGGTGTTGACCAATGAGAATGGAGTAATGCCTCCAATGATGTGACCTAGCCGATCGGGTCGTGATCGGACACCATGACGCACACATGGTGGTAATGTGCTAATATTGAATTCCGGATAAGGGAAATGAAACATTGATTGAGAGTAATACCTCCGATGAGGTGACCTAGCCGGTCGGGTCATGACCAGACTCCGCTCGAGATGGCGGTGGTATTGAGAACAGTGGTGAACACGTGACAGAAACACCCTAATCTATGTTGTGGAAATTGTATGAAAGATTATATGAATTGTTTCTTTGATTTGTCCATATTATTTGCTTGTATCTGTTTGATAGTTCTTTCTAGTAAAATGGTGTTTAGTTATACATACCAGTACAATTCAAATGTACTGACGTCCCTTTTGCCGGGGCTGCTACATTTGTGTTATGATTGTAGGTGGCTCCATAGCGTATAGTGCCAATCGTGTGTAGCGGAGCGTTTTTCTACTCGAAGTCTCGGTGATTCCCTTTTTCTTGCATGGGGCTATATGGTGTATCTTTTGTTATTACCGTTTTTCACTTTTGAGGTATAGTCGGGCCCTTGTTGCCGGCATAGTTATGCTTATCTGTTGTATCCTTAGAAGCTCCAAAAACACTAGTGTGGGTTATGTACGGGTGTTCGGGGAGTCCACTATATATGTTGTAATCCTAAACTTGTGATCTCTATAAACTGTAACTCTTATGGAATCCTTGAAGCTAGCTTATGTACGGTAAATCTTTGTGATAGGAAATGAACCAATGATGTAGTATGCACCATGTATTCCCGTCTAAATTAATGAAAGGCATGGGTTCCATATTCATATTGATTTGGGGTAGAAAGTGTTCGGTAAGGCTTGCTCGGTCGGGTTCATTTGATTGAGCGCCAATTGCGCCCCTCCTCCCTCCCCTACCCCGAGGTTGGGGTGTGACAAACTGGTTTGTCACGCCCCAAAATTCGAGGGATATGACACGGCCTTGACCGCGACCTTGGCCTCTAATGGCCCAAACTGGTGGTACTGGTAGTTGTCCCCCCTGACCGGTAGTACGTATCCTCACCATGTGTAAGAGAATAAAATAACAAAAGTTTAGTTACCAGAATCAATAGATTCGCACGATAAGAGTTCAAGAATGTGAAGTTTTTCCTAAAGGTTTTGTAGCCTCTCGAAGAAAAGTACAAACGTCTCCGTACCAATCTGCGAGACTCTGCTCGATCATGACTCGTGAGACCAATGTAACCTAGGCTCTAATACCAATTTGTCACGACCCCAAAACCAACCCGTTCGTGATGGCGCCTATCATGGAACTAGGCCAGCCGACACATTCCCAAAATAGTCAAAATTTCATTAAAATTTAATAACAACCTTTTTCATACTGAAATTCCCATGAAAGATATAAAGTGAAAAACCAAAATACGGAAACAAAGGCCGACCTCGGGTATTACTAAGTTATGAGAAAATACTACAATTGTGCTAAAATATGACAAGACTAAAATAGTCTAGAAACCAACTACTAATAACTATAGGGAGATAGGAGGGAGAAGAGCAAGGTTGTGATCGTTATGCAGCTACCTTGCCAACTCTGAAATACGATGGATGAAGATCAACGCTCGCTAGCACGTCCAGCAACCCCTGGATCTGCACACAAGGTGTAGGGACTAATGTGAGTATGCCAACTCAGTAAGTAATAATAGGTAATTAAAGATTGAGTAGGAAGAAACACAGAAAGTCCACATCACAAAACTCAGTAAGTTCAACATGCTTTCAAATCAGTATATGAGTCAAAATCCTCTCGTTTAAAAACCCAATTTTTCAGAAAAATCATTTGAAGATGCTTTTCAACAGTTATCAAACATGAGCTCAATGCAATTTAGAGTAAAAATGGTAAAAATCATAATAGCCCCTCGGGAAAAACATAGTTCGTACACTCCCTTAGGGCAACATGAATCATAAATCGCCCCTTGAGCATAACATGACTTGGAACCAACCCCTCGAGAATCAGCATAATAGCCCCTCGGGCACAACATGAATCAGCAAAAGCCCCTCAGACATAACATCATATCACTCACACAGGGTACCCGCACTCATTAGAGGTGTGCAGACTCAAAAGGGGCTCCTACAGCCCAAGCACTATAGCAAGCCACCTCGTGGCATAATAAAGTAGGCCTTTATCCTCTCATAATCATAAATCAGTAACAACATGATGCGGCGTGCAGATCGATCCCATAACATCCTAACAACACAGGTTCTCGGCCTTACTCAGTCAGAAACCTCTCAATCCACTCAGGCTATCAGTAAAATAGGGTGCTCAACCCTAAATATCATTTTATGCACCAAAACGGAGTAATAAAGACTCAATTATGAAATCAGTAAAACATAGCATGACTTAGTACAAATCTTAAGTCAAAATATGAGGAATTTAATAGAAAAATGCCCCTAAGGGTGCAAACAGCTTGGCACGAGGCCCAAATATGGCATTCAGCCCAAATCATAGAAATTCTTTCTAAAGCACATAAGTATCAAATAGTTTACAGTCAAATACGCAACTTAATAGTTTCTACGGGACAGACCAAATTAGAATCCCCAATAGTGCATGCCCACACGCTCATCATTTAGCATGTGTGTCACCTCAAATAAGTGAAACAATGTGTAATCCGGGGCTTCATACCCTCATGACAAGATTTACAATCATTACATACCTCAAACCGATCAAATCCCTACTCCGCGATGCCCTTTCCTTTGGAATCGGCCTCCACACATCCCGAATCTAACTAAAAGAAATACAATGCAATCAACATATGCTAATGGAATGAATTCCACAAGAGAAACAAGCAATTTAGGCACAAATCGTGAAATGCTCCCAGATCCGGCCCCCAGGCTCAAGTCTCGAAATCATACAAAAATCACAAAACTAGAAAGCCCATTCACTCGGGAGTCTATACATACCAAAATCATCAAAATTCAACATTAAATAACCATCCAAATCCCCAAAATCATCTGCCAAATTCTCTTCCATTCCCCCTCCCCCCCCCCCCCCCCAA
>MU776803.1:160387-183664 GCA_026770625.1 Nicotiana glauca
AATTCTCTTCCATTCCCCCCCCCCCCCCCCCCAAAAAATTTTACACCCTAATTCCCAATTTAGATGGTGAAAATCAAGATAAAATCATGGAATTTAACAAAAATTAAGTGAAGAACACTTATCCAAATCACTTCTCTGAATTTCCCCTTCAAAATCGCTCAATCCCGTGGTCTCTAGCTCAAAATATCAAAAATGGGTTCAAACCCTAGATTTTGAATATAACATTGCCTGCCTAGATGTGATGACCCAAAAGGTCATCTTCTATTTTTGAGCTCGAATCTGTGTTCCGACACCTTTAAAACCTCATTTTATCCCTTCGTGATTTGCATGTGCAGCCCGTGCACGTTTTCGGAAAGCCTTTATGTGAAAATTTAAAAAAATATTAAGTTTCGTCTTTAAAAGTAATTTTAGTTGAATTCGGTCAAAATTTTGAGTGAACGGACCCGGACCCGTGTTTTGAGAGTCCCAGAGGGTCCGTAGTAAAATATTGGCCTGGGCGTATACCTAGAATCGAATTTCGAGGTCCGTAGCCCGATAAATAAATTTTTGATTAAAATTGTTAAACTAGAAATATAAAGGTTTTAAGAATTTGTTTAATAAATGATTTTGTTGATGTCGGGACCGTATTGTGGTTCTGGAGCACGGTACTGGTCCGTTATGATATTTATATCTTATCTGTAAAATTTGATGAGAAACAGGTTTGATTTGACGTGATTCGGACCTTTGGTTGAGAAAATAGAACTTTTTAACTGTCTTGAAAATTACATGCAATTTGATGATAAATTCGTAGTTATAGATGTTATTTTGGCAATTTGATCGCACAAGCAAGTTCATATGATGTGATAAGACTTACCTGTATGTTTGGTTTGGAACCCCGAGGGCTCGGGAGAGTTTTGAATAGGCTACGAGATGTTTTAGACTAGAAAATTATAGTGTTTTTGGCTTATGTTGTGATCTGGTATATCCTTCTTCATGTTCGCGAAGGAAATCTTGCGAACGCGAAGAGTATGTTGGTCTAAAGGAGAAATCCTTCTACACGAACGCGGAGCGTTTGGGGGCAATACCCTTCGCTAACGCGAATGCGAAGCATGGAACCTAGGGGAGGGGAAAGCTACTCAACACGAACGCGGATGTTGGGAGGGGTATGCCTTTGTGACCAGGACGGGTATCTTACGAACGCAAAGGCCTTAGGCCGTTGTGCATCGTGAACTCGATGAAGATCTGTCCAGTGATTTTAAAACAGAACCAAATACAGGATTTCTTCAAAAATTCATATCGCTTCTATTAAAACTCAACCTAGGGAGATTCTTGAAGAGGGATTTCAACACTAAATCATAGGTTTGTGTTCTTAACCTCATTTCCTTTGATTTCCATCAACACTCATTAGATTTCTAGCCCTAAATCTCGTTCTTTCATAGTAAAATTAGGGATTATGGGAAAATTGGGGATTTTACAAATTTGAGAATTTAGACCTCGATTTGGGGTCGGATTTCGAAACTAATTACATATTTGGGATCGTGGGTGAATGGGTTTTGGTCCAAACCTCGAGATTTGACCAAGTGGGTCGGGGGTCGATTTTTGACTTTTTGGGAAGAATGTTGGGAAACCTATAATTATGCTTTAGAATTGATTTCTAAAGCGATAATTAATGTTATTAAGTTAATTTTGACTAGATACGAGGGAATTGGATGTGTAATCTTGAGGAAAAGTGATAGTTCAGCTTTGAGTTAGCTATTAGATTGAGGTAAGTGTTTGGTCTAACTTTGACTCGAGGGAATAGGGATCCCCGATTTATTTGCTATGTGAAACTCCATGTGTGCAGCGTATAGGTGTGGTGACGAATACCTATGTGTCGCCAAATTATCTGTTTAGTCAGTTCCCTTCCTCGATCCTAATATATTATTTTTATGTCTTAATTGCTACTTGCTTATTGGTGCTTTCATGTCTACTTGCTTATTGTGAAATGTTGTTTTCTCTATTTGAAGGTATTAATTATTCTGTGATTTAATTATATTACATTGTTGGTCTGAGTTGGTTTATTGGTGCTTTATGGTAAACTTTGGTTGGTCTCACTGTGTGGTGTTAACTGATGAAGTTTCATAATTGTATAGATCTTCCATTATTTTGGTTTGAGGTATAAGTGTTGTGGAGGGTTTTAAGCTAAAACGTGAAATACTTTTTCTTATTTTGTGATTGATATTGATATGGTGGGATCGGGTTGCATGCCACAACATGAGGAATAAGGGTGAAATGTGATTGTCTCGTGGGATTGGATTGTGCGCCGCAACCAGGAGTAATAAGGGTGGACAGGTGGAATCGGGTTGCATGCCGCAACAGGAGGAATAAGGGTGATATATTTAGGAGTAATAAGAGTGGACTGGTGAGATCGAGTTGCACGCCGCAACAAGGAGTAATAAGGGTGATGTTGATACCCAATTTTGTTCTATATTTTTTATGCATAAATACCTTTAAAATAGTATACATGCATATATAAGCATTCACAAGGGTTTTACAATTTTTCCCATAATTTTAGGAATTTAAATTGATTTATTTTCTTCCCTTTTATTCATAAAATTCCAATAATTATTTTTCAAATAATTTTTATGATGATTTAGTCATTTAATTTCTATATTTATGTTAAAATATGATTAATATATTTTTTAAGCATTTCTATAATTGCATTTAGTATTTTTAAGCTAAAATTGCATATAATTGCAATATTAGCTCATTTAGTGTATAATTAAATTCTATATGCGTAAAATTGGTCCCTTTATTTTAAAATGATAAATATATATTTTAAATCATTTTGGTACATAAAATTATTTTCCAAAAATTATTTATTATATATTATAAATTAAATAGGAAAAATTGGCTATTTAAAATGTAGCCAGATTGGCATTTCAATTGTAGCCGAAATTGAACACCTGACCCAGACCCTATGCACACTTACCCGACCCAGAACCCGCTATATCATGGTCGTTGATTTGAGAGATCAACGGCCTGTATTGTTTCTTTCCTTTTTTAATCTTAAACGACCCCCAACCCTAATAACTTTTTACACACTGCCACCTATGTATCCTCTCGTCTCCCCTCTTCTCTCAACCTAACCCTAAACCTCTTTCAACCGGCGCCCTCTTCTCCGGTCATCTCCGGTGACTACCTTTGAACTCCTAAGCCTCCAATGGCCCCTCCATTACTGTGCTCATCTTCTCTATGGCCTTTAAGGGCCCTGGGCCATGCTGACTTGTATCTAGGGTTTGCTGTTTTGTATGTTCATGGATATTCGGTGTGATTTCGAGCAAAATCACACTGTATTTGTTACGATATTGAAGTTTCTAAATAGGTTCTTCCATCTTTATGTGGGTTTCTTCTAAAACCCTAATTTTTATTTGCATCTCTTAGATCTGTGCTATTCTTAAACGATTTGAGCCCGTTCCTTCTATGTTTTACACTGTTCTTGAACCTCTTTTGCAAAAATCATTTCTTCTAAAGTTAGGATTTTTTCAGAACTTCTTCTACGATCTGTTTAAATTGATTTTTTTATGTTTAAACTTCTATCCCTTTGTATATCTTGACTAACTGTATTGTTTACTGCTTTTTCAACTCGCCTATGTTGAAAGCCCTAATTTTTAAGGTTCTTCGTTTGGTTTCTATGTATTAGCTTGACGGATCGATTCTCGTTTTTGAGTTCTTGTGATTTCGTGTGACTGCCTCGCCTTGATATGCTTCTATAGAGTTTCTCAGCCTAAACCTACATTGATTCTATGTGTTTGTGTTCGTCTTGACTGTTTACATCAAGACTTGCATCTTTCTCACTGATTCGGTACTGTTTAACTTTCATGTTTGCTAGAGTTGTGTGCCAATTCTTGACCATCCATGTCTTACTCTATTTATATGTCAAACATACTAACTCTTTTTCATGACCTTCTCTTTGATTAGTTTTGAATTCCCTGTTTTCTAGTTTGATTTGAACACTTTCATTTAAACCCCCCCCCCCCCCCCCCACAATTCCTACCTTTCCACTTAATTTGATTAATTTGCTTGCCTTAATTAATTTTCCCTTGCCTTGTCTACATTATTACTTGATTCTCACTAATTATTTTCTTAATTTAAAACTTTCTGAACCTAGCCTTAATTACCTATTCTATACTTGTACTATTTTGAAATTTTTCCTTATTTGTTGCACTCCAGCTATGTATAATTTCTTTCCTTATTTATCACTTGTTCTTACCATTGAGCTAACTCCTCAATTAAAGGGAGTACTTGCCTTGATTGTTTGACTGATTGATTCTGAGTTCCATAACTACTGGTGAACTTTGATTTTTACCTTATTTGCTACTTGTTTTCAACCTATAAATACCTTAGTCTTTCATTAACACAAGACACGAACTCTTGGTTCAAAAAATACTCTCTCACACACTTAAAACTTTCTGCTCTCTTTTGTGCCACTTGCTACTGCTCTAAGTTAGCCTTGGTACAAGCCAAGGCTAACCATTGTATTCTCCTACTCTTTCACTTTGCTTGTTTTTTTTTTACTGGTATGTTCTAGTTTCAATTCAAAGTTTCAATAACAACATGATTCTTTTGTTGCTTTAGTTCATTTTATTTCTAGTTTGTTTCTATCTGTGGTTTTATTGCAAAATCTATAGTTAATATGTTTACATTATTAGCATGTTATGAACTTTCCTTCTTTAGAATCAGTGTATTACCCCCTCTGTTTGTTTCTGGGCATTTCTAGTCCTTTGCTTGATTATGTGTTTGCAATTAAGTGTCCCATGAATCCCAAACCCCCGGACCCCTGTTTGTGATTACTGAATTTACATTAGTCCTATGACTACTGGCTATGTACAAACTTGTTTTAAGATGTTATGTTTGGATTGTTATTCATTACCCCAATAACTTTTCAAACTGCCTCTGTGGTTTTTTTAACTAAACTACTTTCAAACAAACTTACTTTTTAAATACAGACTTCCACTAAAACCTTTCGACTTGTGTCAAGCACTTTCACTTTACTCCAAGATTAATAAGTTCTACCCCCTCCATTATGTGTACTGCCTTGGGATCCTCTTGAGAACCCTCTGAACTCCGGCATACTGAGGCTGGCCCTTTCACACTACACTTATTTAATTTGGTTACCATGTCTAGGTGTAAGCACTGCACGGGATCCTTGAGATCCTTAGGGAATTTTGATGCACCTAGACTACGACATCGTCTATGGAATTGAGGCATTTGAGGCCATTGGAGGCTTTGGAAATTTGGGCCTAATTGAAGGCTCCCTATAGAATAGCTTCTTATTTTCTTATTTACTTATGTAACTCATTCATATAGTTTGTAATAATTTTTAAATAGATATTGGGGTAATTAGTAAAAAGGGATGGGTAGCTACATGTTTGTAGGAGTAATATGGGTAGAGATCATGCTCATAGGACTTCACATTTTGATTTTATTTCTCTAACCAGTAGAAATCATGTTTATTGGGATTTGCATCTTGTCATGTTTATCTCACCACGCTAGAAACCATGGCTATGGGTTTCAAATAATTCCGTAATAGAAATCATGTCTTCAATGTCTTAAAATCAACGTAACTAATAGACGCCATGCTTATAGGATTTAATCCAGATTCTGTTATAACAAGTGTTATGTCTGTTTTCATGTTTGCAAGCTTTAAAATCAGCCTAACAATTAGATGCCATGCATATAGGATGTAATTTAACCCAGATTCTGTTTTAATAAGTGTATGTATGTTTCCATGCCTACAAGTCTTTAAAATCAGTATTAAATCCGTATTTCATGCCTATAGGGAATGCCATCAAATCCTTCCTATGGATCTCGCCTAAGTTTAGTTTAAATAACTCAATCCGGTTGTCATTTAGTTCACTTCTGAATTAGTTTAATTAAGTATTTCATACTTTTCGAAACAAGTACTTTCAAACTGCCTCAATCTATCATTAGATATCACGCCTATAAATATTACAGAAATTCATTTCAAAACCTACTTTGTTTTCACTATATGAAGTACTAATCAGTGCTCCGCATATAGGCAAGCCTTAGGGCGTTTTTCTACAATTCTTAAACTGTTTTATTGCTTAATGTTTTTTTCTAATCTTAACCGGCTTCAAAAAACCAGTAGGTAACTGCTAAGGTCATTACTCCTGAGTTTTGTAAAAATAAAATTGCTTTCCTCCTACATGTTCACCCAACCATCCTATCTTAGGATACTGCTTAGTAGAAGGCCCTTAATTATGTTTGAGTTGTGTTATTTCTATGTCTTGTCTGAGGAGGAAATTTTGAGACTCTAATTGCTCCCTTTATCTTATGTTCTAAAAGTACTAATTGTTTTATTTGTCGCCTTAGAATTCTCACCTTTATAATCTTAGGAGTTTGTCTAGAACCACCTATAGGTAGAGGTCCTAAATCCCTCTAAGACCATTGAGAAGGGATGGGTAACAGCACGCAATAGAGATCGCTGTCCAAACACACGCTTTGCATGACCACTAAGGGGATGGAAGGGTAGATATAGATATGATGACTGGTGCGCTAATACCGCACGTAGCCCCTTTCGAGGAGTGATTATCGGGCATTTTACTAATGTGATCCTATAGGCTAACAAACCTAAGACCTCCCTCTTCCAAAATTCTCTTTACATGAAGCTTTACTTTCCCTTTTTATGCACATAGCCTATTTAAACTCTTGTTTTATTGTTTGAGCTATACAATGCCCAACATGCTCTACTTGCAATATTTTCTTAAATTGTTTATTTTGTTAATGGACTAATTCGTAAGTATAAGTTCGATCGGGACCCATAGTTGTGGACCAAGAGGGGTGCCTAACACCTTCTCCTCGAGGTGATTTCGAGCCCTTACCCTAATATCTGGTAATGCAAACTAATATAAGAGATAACTGCTCTAGGTTCCCTAATGCACCTTAAAAATCGTTAGGTGGAGACTCTTCAAATACCCAATTCCCAAAAGGAAATGATTTATCACCACCCATGAATGTCGAAACCCGGACTTCTCCCCCCTTCCTCCCCCCCTAGGGAGGGAAAAAAGGGGGCGCAACAGCATGGAGACTCTGCTGGGGATAACCTTTAGGCTTTTACCACGACGAACATGCTCTTATAAATTAGTCCAAGCATGCTTTATCCCATACCCTCTTCCTTTATTTTAATTTTTTACTATCTATTTTTTTTTTCTAAGCATTTACTGCTCTTTATTCTTGAAACTGACTAGTCCTTTTGTTTCCGTTTTATAACTATCTTTCAATTGTTTAAATACTGTATATATTTTCCTTACATGAAAATACGTGACTACATGTTATTAACTGTGGCATAAACCATGCTCCACATCATATTCCACTCGTGCATATCAAACCGTATAGTGACTATTTTAGTGAGTGGTTGCGCTCTTCCTATTTACTACCCTTAAATCCGGAAAAGCTTATTTGTGGTAAAACCAGTCGATCAGCGGTGCAGTCGATGGTTTCGTGCCTTCCCCCTCGAGTTGTCTGCTCGAGGGTACCAGTCTAAAACCCCATAGAAACCTTACTCTAGTCAAAATTGTGCATGCATCATGGTCAAACCTAGTCGGATCAGTTATGTTACCCGCATAATGATCCTTTAAGATAAGCTTTATCCAAAGTCCATCAGGTTTTCCATAATCCTAACGGACACAACCACATTCTGTGCATTAATTTGGAGAACTAAATGCCGATATATTAATCACAAATGTATAAATAGTTGAGTCTGGTGGGGGTAAGGTCTAACCTTTTGTTTTACAGGAAATGAAGCACGAGGTCCCCAGATTCGGTATGGTTAGAAACATCCCATCCTTACTGTTAGATTGGTGGGAGGACCTTTCCTCAAGTGACAAGAAACATGTGAGGAAGTACCTAGGTAACCTGCCCTCCTTGCTGTATATTGAGCCAAACAACAAACTGATCGAAGCTGCCACCTTATTTTGGGAAAGTGAGAGGGGGTGTTTTGTTTTGGAGGCTTAGAAATGACACCACTTTTGGAGGAAATTGGAGGGCTTTCGGGTTTAACTGGGTACAGTCCTGGGCTGTTGGTACTAGAAAATCATACAGGCATGGGATTTTTAAAAATGATGGGGTTGAAGAAGAATGTCGACTTAGTGTGCTTGAAGGAATCTTATATACCTTTCGAATACTTGTACGAGAGGTATAGCCATAGCAAATCTTTCCGCACCTACCACGATGAGATCTCGCTCACTTCTCTGGGTCATATGCACTGCAAGGTATTTGTATTCATGGCGTGTTTCCTAGGCCTAATAGTGTTCCCAATGAAAAGGGAAGAATTCACACTAGGTCGGCTATGGTTGCGAAAACTTTGATGGAAGGGATTAATGGACAAGCATATACCATAGTCTACATGATCGTAGCTAACATCAATAGGGATTTGGAGCATTATCAAAGAGGGGTAAATCATTTCGAGGGTTGCAACTTATTGCTGCAGTTATATTTGTTGGAGCATTTCCAAAGGGGTCATTATTACCAAGAATTTTTGCGGAGGGCCTGGAGCGACCACATTACTTTCCATCATCCCAAGCAGATGACTTATATTCCTGATATATTTGCACAGTCAGAAAGAACCAAGGAATGGTTAGAGTTCTTCGACAATCTAACAGAGGAGCTGGTGCAATGCATGGTTGAATGGTTCCATACGAAAGAGTTTATTATCAAATACAGGGATGCTCCGCACTTGGTATTGATCGGGTTGAGAGGGATATACCCATATGTCCCTATGCAAATTATGAGGCAAGAAAGCCGAAAGCAGGTCGTACCAAGGGTTGTTAAGATGAGTCACTTCAGGGCAGACTTTCAAGACAATGACGTCCCTTATAAGTGCCAGGCTCAGCACATCTGGCACTGCAAGATTATCGTGAAAAAACATCGTCGATCCAGACATGTATCACGCAGGGTAAAAGCCTCTCTACCCAGCATGGGTGGAGGATAGCTTGAAAGGAATGGTGATACCCGGGGCCAATCCAGGGAACAGAATCATAGATGAGGAAGCTGAAGCTCAGGTTAAGTACAACAGGTTGCGCAAGAGGGTCCACAACTCTGAGAATGAACACTAAGAAATAAATGAGAGGACTCTATGGTTGATCAAGGAGTGGAAAGCGATGATGGTCACTTCCAACAGGAAACTAGAATATCTTGAACGGGGAATAGTGGAGTTAGAAGGTAAGGTCATCAAGAGGATTGAAAATTGCCAGAACGCTGAAGGACCTGAAGGACGACACTTGGCCAGAGCCTACTTGCTGTTGGGGCTGCACGCGCTGGGAAATCTCTATGATGGAGTCCGGAAGATTGAATCTGGGGAAGGTCCTTTTGGGACCAAATAGGCTAGGTTTATTTTGCTTTTTCTGAAATGTAATAAGGCCAAGTGCCAATAGTGACTCATTTTTTATCATTATTTTAGTGTCGTTTTGGGGATTTGTCTATTTTTTACATTATTAAATGAAGAATTTATTGGTATTAAAAGTTCTTCAAATCTATTTGTCGTTAGGCATACCTCGAGCACAACGAGGCTCCTAAATTAGGACACGAAGTTATTTCCCGTAATATGTATTTAAATACTGCAAACATTTTAGGATCCTCGCTGACTTGTTACCTTTTTGTTTTTGCGTATTTTTATTATTATTCCTATCCCCTTAGGTTAGTTCGATCATACTAGCCTCATGAGCATATCACACAAGATCTAGTGGCCCTCCACCTCCTCATCTTCCAAGCAACACAAAGGGCAAAGGAAAGGAAAAGATGTATGATTTAAGTTGTATCCGAAAGGAAAATATTGAGAATGTCGAAACCTCTGATGGTTGTAGCACTCCGACCCTAAATGATCTGGTTTTAAGGCTGGAGGAAAAGATATTGGAACTACAAGGAGGACTTGAGCAAGTTTGCAACCTGGCAAACCTGTCGCTTACCCTGAAAGTCCCTGACATCAACCAACAGAATGCCAAGAACCCAGCACCACCTCAAAGCACACAAAATCCTCCCGCACCAAGAATAAATGAATAAATTCTTCGTCAGGACACAGGACCCGCAATATTATGAGAGGCTGATGGTTATCGAAAATCACGAATTCTCTGACATCATCAAACTCGGAGAAAGGATTGAAGAGGGGATTGAGAGAGTAGTGGTAACAAAATTTGAGGCTTTGCAAGCCACGAATAAAGCACTACAGTCATGTGGAATATCGAAGAAGAAAGATGTTGGGACAGTAATGGTAGCCCAGAGCCCAAAATCCTCGCTTGTCTATCAAACACCTCCACCCACATACCAAACACCTTCACCCATGTACCAAGCATTACCGTCCACATATCAGCCTTCATCTCCCAGATACTCCAAACTAATCTCGGCACATCATACCTATAACTCCCAACCATCACACATCCAATCATCGCCAGCCCGTCAAAATTATCTGAGACCATGACCCAACTTTGACCGCAAGCCACCCAAACAGTATACCGCCATTGCTGAGTCCATTAACCAATTATATGAAAGGCTGAAAGCCGCCGGTTATGTCATTCTTGTTCCCGCTGTGGTGTAGAAAATCCATCCCAGTGGTTCAATCCAAACAAGACTTATGCGTACCATTCCGGTATGAAAGGGGACACCACTGCTGAGTGCCGAACATTGAAGGATAAGATCTGAACGCTAATTGACAAGAAGTTCATACAACCAAAGGAGGCCGCACCTAATGTCTCTAACAATCCCCTCCGTGATCACAGAGGTGATGGTATACATGTGATAGAGACAAATTAAGAATGGGACGCTGAGGGGTCAATCGAGCTTACAAGGGAAGGCGATGACTTTAAGGTCACAGTCACACTCACCCTTATTGTGGTTCAGACTCAGGCATAGATCGAGGTTGAGGTAACTGCATCAAATCCATTCGAGGTAGAAGTGGCTCCGCCCGTAGCCACCCCCGCTCCATTTCAAATAGAAGTGGTCACCCCTTCACTGTGACAGTATCCACCATACCCCGATTAATCTCTACATCAATACCCTAGGATTATGTCACTGAGGCTTGGCAGAAGGGAAAGCCAAGGTAGAGGAATCTGACGTGGCATAGGGAATGACTAGGATCGAAAGAGTCTATACACCTGAACACCTATGAGGTTTAACTAAGGAGGCCACTGCTAGGCAACCTATCATTGAGACTGGGCCAGATGACCTGTGAAGGAAAGTACAGGCAAACGAGTATTCTGTTGTTGACCACCTAACCAAAGTCCCTGCTCAGATATCTATCCTATCACTATTGCAGAATTCTGAGGCACACAAGAACGCCTTAATAACAGTGTTGAGCAAGGCCTGCATACTCAATAACATCACCGGTGGAGAAATGGCCAATATAGTTGGGTAAGTAATAGAAAGCCATAAGATCATTTTCCACGAGAATGAGTTAGCACCCGAGGGGTGGAATCACAATCGAGCATTGCATATTACAATGCAATTTGAAGACAAATTCATTTCCAGGGTCTTGGTTGATGGAGGTTCGAGCCTAAACATCTGTCCATTGGACACTCTTAAGAGGTTGGACAAAGGTTTCCATGAGATAAGGGTAGGAAGCATGAATGTGAAAGCTTTCGATAGGTCCCAGAGGGCCACGATCGGGAAAATCAACCTTTGCTTGCAGATGGGGCCAACTTGGTTTGATGTTGAATTTCAAATGCTTGACATACCAACCTCGTATAATCTTCTGTTGGGCCGACCATAGATCCATGTTGCAGGAGCGTGCCTTCCACACTACATTAAGCCATAAAGTTTGAATGGAACCGCCAAGAGGTAATCACTCACGGAGATGGATGTAACCCCATCTCCATCCTGGCTATTGGATATAGAAGAAGGCTAGAAGGGGAAACCTTCCATCACATTGAATGGGTCAATGCTATTGAAAAGGACAAGCGGTGGAGTAACAAGATAGAAAGCATATTAGCATGGTCTGGATATGAACCCAGTAAAGGATTGGGAAAGAACCTTCAAGGTATCACCAAACCAATACAGTTGAAGAATTATGGTACTACCTTTGGGCTCGGATACCAGTACACATGGAAAGAGTATAAAAACTGGTCGCATCCATTGTGTGGACCTATTACCCACTTGAGCAGCCAGTTCCACATCTAGAACAAGCTTTTCACCAAGCTAACATAATATGGGGGACCGCGGAAGAAGAAGCGCTAGCAAGATTGAGGAATTTGTTCTTGGAGGATGAAAACATGGATTGCAGTGCCATAATTGAGGAGGAGGAGAAAGAAGACCTCACTATTCAGACTATGGATAAGGGAGCCGTTCTTAGGAATTGGACCACCACACCACCCCGAGCCCGCCGAGTCCCTGGGTAGATTGGCAGAATTTACTTCTATAAGTCATTCTAGGCATTTAGGATTTCCTATAATTTTGTCTTAAGTTTTATTTGTTTTCCAAAATGAATGCTCGATTCATCGTGCCATACTTTGTCTGGATAATTTTTCAAGTTTTAATCAAATAAATTTACTCTTTATTATTAACTACTATCTTTACATTTTTCTTTTCTACAGTATTATTATTACTTTTCCTGATAAACCAGTGACTATGAAATGTAATGAGGCAACGCAATATAAGAATAGTGATTCAGAGAAAGAGGATGAGATACCCGAGGAAATTTTCAGAGAGGTTGAAAATTTTGAGAACAAGCCTAAGTCTAATCTGGACGAGACCGAAGCAATAAATTTGGGAGACGCCGAGACCGTCAAGAAGACCCACATCAGCCTTCACTTTTCACCAACAGAGAAAGAAGAGCACATCTGGTTCCTAAGAAAGTATGAGGATATTTTCGTATGGTCATATGATGACATGACCAGTTTGAACACGTCCATAGTGGCTCACAAGTGGAACACTAATCCCATGTGCCCGCCAGTCAAGTAGAAACTCAAAAAGTTCAAATCAGACATGAGTTTGAAAATCAAGGAGGAAGTTACCAAGCAGATTAAAGCCAAAGTTCTCAGGGTGGTTGAGTACCCAACTTGGTTAGCTAACATTGTGCCAGTTTTGAAGAATGATGGGGAGGTCAGAGTATGTTTAGACTACCGGGATCTAAACAGAGCAAGTCCCAAGGACGGCTTTCCGCTACCAAATATACACATCCTGATGGATAACTGTGCCAAGAATGAACTCCAATCCTTTGTAGATTGCTTCGCAGGTTATCACCAGATTTGGATGGGTGAAGAAGATGCAGAGAAGACAACTTTTATTATACGATGAGGTGTATATTGATACAAATGATGCCATTCAGTTTGAAGAACGCTGGGGCCACTTACATGAGAGCCATGACAATTATCTTCCATGAAATGATACACAAAGAAATAGTAGTGTATGTGGACGCTATCATAATCAAATCCACGAGGGCAGTAGATCACAAAGCAGATTTGAGAACTTGAAACTGAACCCCGCCAAGTGTGCATTCGGGGTTCACGTAGGAAAGTTATTAGGATTCATTGTTAGCCGTCAAGGGATCGAACAAGATCCGTCTAAGGCCAAGGCTATTCAGGAGTTATCGCCGCCTAGGAGCAAAAAAGATGTGATGAGCTTCCTAGGGCATCTCAATTATATCAGTCGCTTCATAGCACAGTCCACAGTCATATGTGAACCCATCTTCAAGATGCTGAGGAAAGATGTCGAGACAAGCTGGACCAAAGATTGTCAGAAAGCCTTTGACAGAATCAAGGAATACTTATCTATACTGCCACTGCTGGTCCCACCAGAATCGGGACGACCTTTGCTACTCTATCTATTTGTACTAGATGGAGCCTTCGGATGTGTTTTGTGACAACATGACGAGACAGGAAGGAAGGAGCAAGCCATATACTACTTGAGCAAGAGGTTCACACCTTACTAAGGAAGGTACTCTCTGCTTGAACGCATATGCTGTGCTTTGACATGGACAACTCAGAAATTGAGGCATTACTTTTGTGCTTGCACTACCTCGGAAGTACATATTCCAGAAACCCATGCCGACTAGGAAGTTGGCCAAATGGCAGATACCATTAAGTGAGTTCGATATCGTCTACATAACTCAAAAGGCGGTCAAAGGACAAGCATTGGGAGATCACCTTGCTGAGAATCCGGTGGGAGGAGAATACGAACCTTTGAAAATGTATTTTCCTGATGAAGAAGTATCATTCATGGGAGAGGACATAGCCGAAGCATATGACGGTTAGAGGATGTTCTTTGACGGAGCCGCAAATTTCAAAGGAGTGGGCATAGGAGCCGTTTTAGTATCAGAAATGGGTCAGCATTATCTGGTATCTCTTAAACTAAGATTTCCCTACATCAAAAACATGGCGGAATATGAAGCCTGTATACCAGGGCTCAACATGGCAGTCGACATGAACATTCAGGAGTTGCTAGTGATCGGTGATTCAGACTTTCTTGTGCACCAAGTACAAGAAGAGTGGGCCACCAAGATATTGCCATATCTGCACTATGTGCAGGAATTGAGAAAGAGGTTTACGAAGATAGAGTTCCGACATGTGCCCAGAATTCAGAATGAGTTTGCCGACGCGTTGGTCACTTTTTCATCCATGATACAACATCCAGATAAGAATTAAATCGATCCCATTCCGGTGGAGATCCACAATCAGCCGGCATATTATGCTCATGTCGAGGAAGAAGCAGATGGAAAGCCTTGGTTCCACGACATCAAAGAATACTTATCAAAAGGAGAATACTTGGAGCATGCAAATCAAACTCAAAAATGCACACTCCGGATACTGTCAAATCACTTCTTCCACAGCGGAGGGAAACTGTACAGAAGAACTCCAGATTTGGGTCTACTAAGATGTGTTGACGCAAAGGAAGCTTCTAAGCTACTTGAGGATGTGCATGCTAGGACATGTGGTCCACACATGAATGGTTTCGTCTTGGCTAAGAAGATACTCGGGGCAGGTTACTTTTGGATGACCATGGAGAAGTATTACATTCAGTATGTCCGCAAATGCTTTCAATATCAAGTGCCTGCTGACATGATAAAAGTGACGCCAAACGAGCTCAATGCAACAAGCTTACCTTAGTCGTTTGCCGCCCGGGGAATAGATATTATTGGTCCCATTGAGCCCACTGCTTCAAACAGACACAAGTTTATTCTGGTCGCCATCAATTACTTCACAAAATGGGTAGAAGTTGCGTCTTGCAAAGCTGTAACCAAGAAGGTTGTTGCAAATTTTGTCAAGGATCGTATTGCCTGCCGATTCGGAGTTCCCGAGTCTATTATTACTGATAACAAAACCAATCTCAATAGTGATCTGATGAAGGCTATATGTTAAGCTTTCAAAATCAGACACAAGAAGTCCACAGCCTATAGACCTCAAATGAATGGAGTCGTAGAAGACACCAACAAAAACATCAAGAAGATACTGAGGAAAATGGTAGAGAACCACAAACAATGGCACAAGAAGTTACCCTTTGCTTTATTTGGATACCGCACCATGGTTTGCGCATCAACCGGGGAACTCCCTACATGTTGGTTTATGGTACCGAGGCTATCATCCCAGCCGAGGTGTAGATTCCTTCTTTGAGAATCATACAGGAAGCCGAACTCAGCGATGCAGAGTGGAATAGAAGTTTCTATGAGCAATTGGCCCTTATCGATGGAAAGAGGATGAATGCAATATGTCATGGCCAACTTTATCAAAACAGAATAACCAGAGCTTTCAACTAAAGGGTCAAACCAAGACAGTTTGCACTAGGACAGCTAGTATTGAAGAAAATCTTCCCTCATCAAGATGAGGCCAAAGAGAAATTCTCTCCCGACTGGCAAGTTCCATACATGGTCCATAGGGTGGTGACAGGAGGAGCACTTATACTTGCTGAAATGGATGTAGAAATCTGGCCAAAACCAATCAATTCAGATGCAGTCAAAAGATACTATGCTTAGATTATTTTACATTTCTTCATTTGATGTAATTGAACTACGCTTGACCTGATTCTACGTAGGCAGCCTTATGGGTTCAGTCATATCATAGTAAAATTTTCAATTCCCCCCAAGATCAGAAACCGGGGCAGAATTTTGAGGAGGACACTCAAAATTCCGGATCAAGTCCAGCCAGCGCCAATATATATATATGAGATAGTCAGAAATCAGTTTGAAAAACGGAGCAGAATTTTGAGAAGTATTCTCAAAATTCCGAAGGGAGTCCGGCAAGGCCTATTATCTGCAAACGGTCGAAGATCATCTACCAAACTGGGGTAGAATTTTGATGAGGACCCTCAAAATTCCAATATGAGGGAGTTGCAATGCCTCTGAAATGTGTCACAGTCGCTAGTTCATCGAAAATAATGTGATATTTCACTGTGTTTTAAATAATAACTCTATTTTTCAATAATTGCGTATTATCAAAAAACTCTATTTTTGTTACAGTCAGGTATCACACAGTGGAACTCAAAAGGCTTTCAGAACGGAGCAAGGCAAAGCTAGCCAATAGAAGCACGAACTACCATCCCCCCACAAAACTCACAATTTTTCTTTGAATGCAGGCACATCTGACGTAACGATAACATCCGTGTAGCAAGATCACTACCAATCATCGAACACATCTCCAGCTAAGACATATGCTACCCTTATTTGCTTCTTGCTTTTTGCATGGGACTAATCCATGTCCCGTACATTTGCATGAGGCTAATCCTTGCCTCCCTATTTTCATGAGTCTAATCCTTGACTCCCTACTTACATGAGTCTAATCCTTGACTCTATCCTGCATGAGACTAATCCCTGCCCCCATACTTGCATGAGTCTAATCCTTGACTCCCCATTCGCCTGAGTCTAATCCTTGACTCCCTGGGACTAATCCTTGCCTCCATATTTGCATGAGGCTAACCCCTGCCTCCATATCTGCATGAGGCTAATCCTTGCCTCTATATTTGCATGAGGCTAATCCTAGCCTCCCTATTTGCATGAGGATAATCCCTACCTCCATATTTGCATGAGGCTAATCCCCGCCTCCTCATTTGCATAAGTCTAGTCCTTGACTCCCTGAGGCTAATCCTTACCTCCATATTTTCATGAGGCTAACCCCTACCTCTCTATCTATATGAGTCTAATCCTTGACTCCATAAGGCTAATCCTTGCCTCCATATTTGCATAAGGCTAATCCCTGTCTCCACATCTGCATGAGGCTAATCCTTGCCTCTATATTTGCATAAGGCTAATCTTTGCCTCCATATCCGCATGAGGCTAATCCCTGACTCCATATCTGCATGAGGCTAATCCCTGCCCCCTACATTTGCATGAGGCTAATCCCTGTCTCCATATCTGTGTAAGGCTAATCCCTGTCTATATATCTGCATGAGGCTAATCCCTGCCCCCCTATTTGCATGAGTCTAATCCTTGAGTCCCGAAGGCTAATCCTTGCCTCTATATTTGCATGAGACTAACCCCTGCCTCTCTATCTGCATGAGTCTAATCCTTGACTCCCTGAGGCTAATCCTGGCCTCCATATATTCATGAGGCTAACCCCTATCTCCCTATCTGCATGAGTCTAATCCTTGACTTTATGTTTGTACGAGGCTAATCCTTGCCTTTACATTTGCATGAGTCTAATCCCTAGCTCATTATTGGCATGAGGCTAATCCTTGCCTCCATAACTTGCATGAGTCTAATCCCTGACTCCCTACTTGCTTGAGGCTGGTCCTTTCCTCCCTATTTGCATGAGTCTAATCCTTGATGCCATGAGGCTAATCCCTGCCTCCATAATTGCATGAGGCTAATCCTTGCCTTGTCGTATGCATAGAACCAAACACTGTCCCTCATTGCACGAACATTGCTCTATCTTTTCGTACAATTTATTTGCTTTTCGATTGGGCTAAGCTCTGCCCTCCATCTCACAAGACTAAGCCTTGTCTCGTTAACATCATGCTACTGCATATCATGGGCTGAAATATCACCAATTTATCCAAAGGCACCATAGTCTAAAGGCATCATCCTCATAGCCAGAAGACACCATGTCATGTCCTGAGGATCTCTTAAAATTGTATGCCATTATTCAGAGGCATCATGGTTCGAAGGCACCATTTTCATGGCCATAGAACATCATTTCATGGCCTGCGAATCCCTCACTAAATAATTCATGGCCAGGATATCATGGTCTTAGGACGCCATCTCTAACCGTCCGAAGACAACTATCATGGTCCAACGGGAGTTCGCATCATGTTTAAATTAATGCATAGTATACGCTTGTATTGCAGGTAACCTAGTAAGCAACGGCTATCCTAGTAGGAGAGATCCCGCTCCATTCCTCCCGACCATATCAAACCTGACCTCTTCTATAAAACTGTTCAACTATTCAACCCTAGATGTTGCGTCCGTCCTTGAAATGACTTCATCGGTATACTTTACCGATGAATCCGGAACTACACATTGCCTGATTCTTGTAAAACCAGGGATATGCAGATAGCTCAGAAGCCATGGTGCAGCCTAATATCTCAAACCGTTTTGCTCGGTCAAAATTGGCCATCATTTCTTTACCCGAAAACTCTTTCATCCTTCCCAAGTAAAGAGGGGCAACTATTGATACCCAATTTTTTCCTATATTTTTTTATGCATAATTTTTTTCAAAATAGCATACACATGCATATATAAGCATGCACAAGAGTTTACAATTTTTCCCATAATTTTAGGAATTTAAATTGATTTGTTTTCTTCCCTTTTATTCATAAAATCCCAATAATTATTTTCCAAATTATTGTTATAATGATTTAGTCATTTAATTTATATATTTATGTTAAAATATAGTTAATATAGTTTTTACGTATTTTTATAATTGCATTTGGTATTTTTAAGCTAAAATTACATATAATTGCAATATTAGCCCATTTAGTGTATAATTACATTTTATATGCGTAACATTGGTCCCTATATTTTTAAAATAATAAATATATATTTTAAATCATTTTGGTACATAAAATTATTTTCCAAAAATTGTTTATTATTTATTGTAAATTAAATAGGAAAAATTGGCTATTTAAAATATAGCCAGATTGGCATTTCAATTGCAGCCTAAATTGAACCCAACCCAACCCCAGCCTAATTTCTTATTAAATTACCCGACCCAAACCCTACACACACTTGCCTGACCCAGAACCCGTTATATCATGGTCGTTGATTTGAGAGATCAACGACTTCTTTCCTTTTTTAGTCTTAAACGACCCATAATCCTAATCACTCTTTACACATCGCCGCCTTTGTATCCTCTCGTTTCCCTCCTTTTATCAACCTAACCCTAACCCCCTTGCAACCGCTGCCCCCTTCTCCAGTCATCTCCGGTGACTACCTTTCAATTCTTAAGCCTACAATGACCCCTCAATTACCGTGCTCATCTTCTCTAAGGCCTTCAAGGGCCCTGGGTCATGCTCATTTGTATTTAGGGTTTACTGTTTTGTATGTTCATGGCTATTCCAGTGTGAATTCAAGCAAAATCACACAGTATTTGTTACGATCTTTGAGTTTCTAAACAGGTTCTTCCATCTCTACATGGGTTTCTTCTGAAACACTAATTTTTGTTTGCATCTTTTAGATCTGTGCTGTTTTTATTTTACTTTTTTCTAAATTTAGTGTTTTTTTAGAGCTTCTTCTACGACCTGTTTAAATCGATTTTTTTAAATGTTTAACTTCTATCCCTTTGCATATCTCGACTGACTCTATGTTTTACTGCTTTTTCAACTCGCCTATGTTGAAAGCCCTAATTTTTAAGGTTCTTCGTTTGGTTTCTGTGTATTAGCATGACGGAACGATTCTCATTTTTGAGTTATTGTGATTTCTTGTGACTGTCTCGCCTTGACATGCTTCTATTGAGTTTCTCAGCCAAAACTTACGCTTACTCTATGTGTTTGTGTTCATCTTGACTGTTCACATCAAGACTTGCATCTTTATCACTAATTCGGTATTGTTTAACTTTCATGTGTTGCTAGAGTTGTGTGCCAATTCTTGACTATACATGCTTACTCTATTTATATGTCAAATATGCTGACTCTTTCATGACCAACTCTTTAATTAGTTCTAAATTCCCTGTTTCCTAGTTTGATTTGACCACTTTCCTTTAAACCCCCCCCCTCCCGATTCTTACCTTTCCGCATAATTTGATTAATTTTGCTTGCCTTAATTAATTTTTCCTTGCCTTGTCCGCATTATACTTGATTCTCGCTGATTATTTTCTTAATTTAAAACTTTCTGAGCCTAGCCTTAATTACCTGTTCTATACTTGTACTATTTTGAAATATTTCCTTATTTGTTGTACTCCAGCTATGTATGATTTCTTTCCGTATTTATCACGTGTTCTTACCGTTGAGTTATTAAAGGGAGTACTTGCCTTGATTAATTCACTGATTGATTCTGAGTTCCATAGATACTGGTGAACTTTGATTTTTACCTTATTTGCTACTTGTTTTCAACCTATAAATACCTTAGTCTTTCATTAACACAGGACACGAAAACTCTCCCTCACACACTTAAAATTTTCTGCTATCTTTTGTGCTACTTTCTACCGCTCTAAGTTAGTCGGCTGCAAGCCAAGGCTAACCATTGTGTTCTCCTACTCTTTCACTTCGCTTGCTGTCTTCTTTACTGGTATGATCTAGTTTCATTTCAAAGTTTCAGCAATATGATTCTTTTGTTGCTTCAGTTCATTCTGTTTCTAGTTTGCTTCTATTTGTGGTTTTGCTGCGAAATCTGTAGTTACTATGTTTACATTATTAGCATGTTATGAACTTCCCTTCTTTAGAATCAGTGTACTACCCATTCTGTTTGTTTCTGGGCATTCCTAGACCTTTGCTTGATTATGTGTTTGCAATTAAGTATCCCATGAATCCCAAAACCCCGGACCCCTATTTGTGATTACTGAATTTACTTTAGTTCTATGACTACTGTCTATGTACGAACCTGTTTTAAGATGTTATGTTTGAATTGTTATTCACTACCCCAATCTCTTTTCAAACTGCCTCTGTGGTTTTTTTTACTAAATTACTTTCAAACAAATTTCCTTTTTAAATACAGCCTTTCACTAAAAACCTTTCAACTTGTGTCAAGCAATTTAACTTTAGTCCTAGATTAATAAGTTCTGCCCCCTCCAGTATGTGTACTGCCTTGGGATCCTCTTGAGAACCCTCTGAACTCAGGCATAATGAGGCTGGCCCTTTCACACTACACTTATTCAATTTGGTTACCATGTCTAGGTGTAAGCACTGCACGGGATCCTTGAGGTCCTTAGGGAACTTTGATTCACCTAGACTACGACATTGTCTATGGAAATGAGGCATTTGGAGGCTTTGGAAATTTTGGTCTAATTGAAGGCTCCCCATAGAATAACTTCTTATTTTCTTATTTACTTATATAATTGTGACGACCCAAAGGGCCATTACCATATTTCTCCCTTTTTCCACGCTTTTGAGGCCTTGAGAACCTCATTTTTAGTTGCCTCGATTTGCGTGTGCAATCCAGGTGCGAAGCCGGAAAGTTTTTATGTTAAAATATGTGAATTCTGTGAAAATTTTGAAGAATTATGATACTAATATTGATATGGTTGACTTTGGTCAACATTTTGGGTAAACGGACCCGGACCCGTGATGTGATGGTCCCTGGAGCTCCGTAGAAAAAAATGGGACTCGGGCATGTGCCCGGAGTCGAATTCCGAGGAACAGAACCCCAGTAAAAGAATTTTTCTGTTAAATTATTTTCTGAAATTACTAAGAAAAAATAAAAATGAAAATGAGCTAGCAAATATAGGTATCGGGCTCGTATTTTGGTTCCGACGCTTGGTACAGGTCTTAAATATGCGTTAAGCACTTCCTGTGAAATTTGGTCGAAATCAGACGTCGTTTGGCGTGTTTCGGACCTAAATAGCTAAAGTTGGAAGTTATGAGTTTTGAAATGAAGATTATGAGTTTTGGGGGTTGATTCTTTGATTTTGATGTTATTTTAGCGATTTGATCACTCGAGCAAGTTCGTAGGATGTTATTGAGTTAGTATGCATATTGGGTTTGGAGCCCCGAGGGCTCGGGATTGTTTTGGAGGTGGTTCGGGGTGTTTTGGACTTAGGAAAACTGGTAGATTTTCTGCAATTTTTACACAGAGAATTCCTTATTCGCGAACGCGTGCATGCCTCGCGTTCGCGATACCCAGCCTGCACTCCTTCTTCGCATTCGCGGATGACTTCTCGTGTTCGCGATGCCCAGTCTTTCCCTTCCTTTGCGTTCGCGATACCCACATCACGTTCGCGAAGAATAACTGTGACCCCCCCCCCCAAATTTCTTCTACGCGTTCGCGACTTGGTCCATGCGAACGCGATTCCCATTCTATCCAACCCTTCGCGAACGCGACACAGTGCACGCGAATGCGAAGGGTAAATTTTCGCCCAGTGATTTAATACCCAGAAACAGAACAGATGGGATTTTATCCCATTTTCTCAAAACTCTCTCTTCTCCAACAGCATATTGGGGCGATTCTTGGGCGATTTTCATCAAACTTTTTGGGTAAGTGATTCTTGACTCGTTTTCTTCATTTTCCATCAATATTATTTGAATCCCTAGGCCTAAACATGTGTAAATGGGTAGAAAAATTAGAGAAATGGGTATAGTTAGGGTTTTCAAAGAATATGTGATTTAGACCTCGTTTTGGGGTCGAACTTAAGAACAAATTACATATTTGAACTCGTGGATGGATGGGTGAATTTATTTTGGTTCGAACCTCATGTTTTGACCACGTGGGCCCGAGGTCGATTTTTACTATACCGGGAAGAATGTTGTAGAAAATATATTTAGCCATTTGAACTAGTTTATTAAATAGTATTGATGATATTAAATCAATTGTGTATAGATACGATTGAATTAGAGCCAAATCCGAAAGGGAAGGCATTTCTTGAGGATTGAGTTGGCCGTAAACCTTCGAGGTAAGTGTTTGATCTAACTTTGGCTTGAGGGAATAGGATTAGAGTGTTTTGATTGCTATTTGCTAAATGATCGAGTATGGTGTATAGGCATGGTGACGAGTATCTATACACCGGTGTCTAGCATGACCGTGAGTCGTAAATGCTTATAATTCGAAAGATGTGACACAACTATCTTGCTAAATTGATAACTTCCATATAAAGTGTTGGATAAGAACGAAATTAACTAAAAGAGTTTGTGAAGCAATGATTCCCTTGCCGGGACTAGTAGACTGATACAATTGAATTCTCCCTTGCCGGGATAGTTGGGCTGTTAGCTGTACCCTTGCCGGGTTTAACTGTTATG
>MU776810.1:3704-16734 GCA_026770625.1 Nicotiana glauca
AATTTTGTTGGCGAAGGCGCGTAGCCTGAGTCCCAGTTCAATCGTAATTGAACTTTTTGTCGAAGGCGCATGACCTGAGTTTTGATTCGGCCGTAGTCGAATTTTGTTGGCGAAGGCGCGTAGCCTGAGTCCTAGTTCAATCGTAATTGAACTTTTATGATTCGCTGGAGGCGAGGGCGCATGGCCCGAATCTTGGCTTTTGGATCGAGGCCCGCATCATCGGGGAGTTCGGAGGATGCTTCGTAGGGCTCCTCCGTGAGGTGAGGGAGATTTCTTCTTTCCGTCCGCATTATCGGAAATCGGAAAGAGAGAAAGCAGGCTTGCTCTATCTGGGTTTTTTTTTTTTTTTTTGCGTCTCTTCTGCTTTTGATTCCAGGAAAGACTACGTGAGCTTGCTAGGAAATCCCCACAGACGGCGCCAAATTGTTTGACTCAAAAGTTATTGCATACTTTATGAATACAAAACAATATACATAGATTATGGGCCAATCATATCAAGTCGTAATAAATCGAGAATCAAACAGATGAAACGATAATCAAGAGTAGTTCTTCCAATAACCGAAAATATGGATGATCTTTATTGATGATAATAGAGTGGTCTGCCTCCCCATAGGGAGGTTCAGAGCATTGCAATCATATTCTCTTTTGATCTTCCACTTTTCTGGTTTATTTGTGGTTCTCCCTCCTTGTTTTTACTCTTTTGCTTTTAGAGCCCCAATGGGGAAGGAGAGGGACCCCTTTCTTCACCTCTCCCATATGTATTTATAGATATGAACTGCATAAGTTGACTTTTGGTCCTCGGGCCCACATCAAGGGGTCAGCTTTGATATAACAGAAGAGCCGTGGCTTTTACGATCATCTTAGGCGGGTGTTAAGCGTCGTTAATTAAGAATGGTCGTGCCGTTTATCAGTCTTTCATTTAGCCGAGAAAAATGATTAGCCCTGTTGATAATTATAGGGTCGGATCGCGACCCATACAATAGTTCTTACAGACAATATTTCAATTGACAAGGTGTTTGGCCAAAAAACGTTAAGCCTTTTTGTTAAACTAATTAAATAAGAAAATAGTACTCCCTCCGTTCCAATATATGTGAACCTGTTTGACTAGACACGAAGTTTAAGAAAAAAATGAAGACTTTTGTAATTTGTGGTCCTAAACAAGTCCAAATGGGGCCCAGAGTATTTGTGTGGTTATTAAAGCTTCTCATTAAGGGTAAATTTATAAGTTTAAGCTTAACTTTTACCAAATTTAGAAATGATTCTTTCTTTTTGGAAATGACCAAAAAGGAAATAGGTTCACATAAACTGGAACGGAGGGAGTATATAAATCGTAACTAAACATAATAAATCATAAATCTGAAATCGGTTTATACAAATGACGTAGAACTGCATTTAAATCAATTTAATACAGCGGATATTAAATGGCACTGTTATTAGTATATGGAAGAACAATAATAAGCAATAAATGTATTAAATGGCAATATATGTAAATAGAGAGAATAATATATTCACCAAAATATTGAATGAGGTGGATGATTCTTCTCTCTAACAATGATGTAAGACAAACAAACGTGGGAATATATGGAGCTTTCTCGGATCTGATGCGAGAAAGTGTGAGATGAACAACAAATCGAATCTTTATGGAAAGACAATATTTGTAAATTTTTTTCATAGTCAACTTTTCATGAGAGATCTTATCGTATGGATTATTACATGGCCTCTTTCTTCTCTCTCCCTTCCTATTTATCTTAGACATATCCCCTTACCTAACATAAAGTACAAGTGCGAAGAATATTCAATAGAATATTTTCCTTAAATATCCTGCTACAAAACTAGCCGTTATGGCCGACCTGAGTACTCGACCTCGACCTCGACCTCGACCTCAGTTACTTAATTCACCGATAAGTTTCTTTTGCCTCGAGTACGATCTCGACCTAATCATCTCTTAATAATCTACCTTTGAGCAAGATTCCCTTGGTTAGATTTCGACCCATAGACGAGGTGCACCTTCTTTGTCTCCTCGATATCACCCCCCATAAAAAAGATCATGTTAATTCTGTCTATCTTCCTACACATCCCAACAGGTAGAGTATTAGTAGTAAACATAACATATGTTGGTAATGCATTGACCACAGAATTGATGAAAGTGGTTCTACCTGCAATAGATAGCTTTCTAATTAAATAAATAATCTTTATTTTATTTAAATCTTTTCAATTGTAATCAAATGGAAGAAATCGACCCTAAAAGTAAAAAAGAAACACCCGGTTACTTATTTATAAATTTCATTAATCTAACAATTAAAATTTACAGTATTAAATATGCTCACTTTTGAAAAACTAAAAGACCAAAAGTATATCCAAAGGATTATTACTCATAAAGTAGTACTGGTACTTATAAACTTGGTCAAATACATATAACCCATTCAACTTAGTACCATTTTTCATTTTGGTACTATATTTCTACTTTGTTCCATTTTGGCCCTCAAATTTATTTTATATGTTTTATTTTGGCTCTTCAATTCTGTTTCTTATGTTCTACTTTAACACAAAAGCTAAAACCAATATAAAAAATATAGGGCGTGCATATACACAAATACTACAGCCAATTCAACTTGACACTATTTTTTATTTTAACACTTTATCTTACCTTGTTCCATTTTGTCCATCCAGCTCTATTTTCTAGTCAAAACCATTGAAATCATGTAAAATAAATAAAACATCTAAAATACGGATATATTTTTTCCTTAAATAAATGTAGGACGTAACCTCTAAAATTCTACAAAAATCACCAGCTTCTCTCTTCTTTCATTATTCCTCGGCAATCCAATGAGTTCTGCTTACTTGAAGTTTGAACGGCAGAGATTTTACTCTGACTCTTGACTCAAGGATCCTCTTCCTTCTACAGGTAAACTTTCCTGAGTTTGAAAATGGGGTTCTATAAAAATGGGTCTGAATAGAATCGAATGAATGTATGGGTTCCTATAGAGGATTTTATGTGCTAGCTTATTCTAACATGCCTGTGATTGCCCATCGTTATTGTTGCTTTGAGAGTAAAGCTTCTCTTCTTTTTCGATGAGTTTTCATTTGCGCCAGTCGAAACATTTATTTCAGTTTCTGGTGTTCATCAGCCAATGCTTAATTGGCCCATTTGCTGCTTTTGCTACCAGTTTTTGAATTAATCATTCTAATGATTCAAGCTCTGATCTAAGTACTGTTTCCATTTGAATGCCTTGAGGAATAATTGTTTTTTTTTTTAATTATTGTAAGGACTAAGGATTACTTTATGATTTCTACCACACAGTTGTAAAGGCAGCAAGGTCAAATGAGAAAAGTTTTTATTTTTATTTTTTAATATCATTATATATTTAAGGCATAATACATAACTGGACCCCTAAACTTTTTTTGTAACTTGGACACTTAAACATAGAGTTGTTCCAATTAGGCCTTTCAACTAAGCCACATTTGTGCCAATTAGACAGTTTGTAGTGACATAATTGAGTGCGTAGGAAAAGACGCGTGAAAATGAAAAAAGGTTATGAATTTTTTTTTTTTTATTATTATTATTATTATTATTATTATTATTATTATGACATTCTAATATATTATTCCAATTAAAGCGAACTTTTACCTTACATTCTATTTCTCTTCTTCTCGTGAACCCATCATTTTTCCTCTTAATTTTTTTTAAAAGAAAGTATAGTGTACATGAATTTGACTATTCTCATTTTGCATGCTTGTTCTCTTTGCACGGCACTTGTAAGCTACTAGAATAAAACTTTACAAACTAGAACGCACAAGTGGTTGATAGAAGTTGCATTTTGACATTAACAACTTTTAACAAAAATAGTACTTCAGCAAAAGAGCAAAGCTGTCAAATATACAAATGCAGCTATTTCATAAGCAAAGAAGAAAGCCTTAAAAGCTATCAAATTTACAACTGCAGCTAATTACATATCCAATAATTTTTATTTCAGATGGTCTACAAAGTGTCTAATTGGCACATATGTGATTTAGTTGAAGGGTTTGATAGGAACAACTCTATGTTTAATTGCCCAAGTGACAAAAAAGGCCAAGTTTAAGGGCCCAGTTATATATTTGGCCTATATTTAAACAACTAACCCACCGACTGTTACTATTTTATTCCTGCCTCACATGAGCTATTATAAATATTGCAAATGTACCCATTAGCATTGATTGTTTTGAAATTTTTTCTCTGCACTAACTTTGCATTTAATATTACTTAATATACTGACATCTAATTAGTACGTGATAATACAACACGCCCTTGTGGATTAAAAAAAAGATTTTCCTATACTATATAGGAAACCTTATTACCCTCAATATTTAAGGTTTGATATAATTACATTTAGTATACCAAATTATCAATTCTATACCACAGTGTATTTTAAGGGCACAATTAATGCAGCGTATATATATCCCTCCTTAATTCAAGGTACCGTATATCCCACCCCTCCCATGTTTATCTCTCCCAAACCCTCACCTTCACCCACGTTTTACTCAAACACACGTTCTTTTTACCCCTTTTCCCTCTTCTAAAACCGCAGAAACATCGTTAACCCACCATTAAAGTTCAATTTATATTTTTTTCGTCTACATTCAGTGAAAAAAATGCTATGTCTTTTACGCCAAAATCCCACGCCCTACACTGGAAAGGAGTCTCTATTGGCAGCCTCGGGTTACAAAAACTTCATAAATGGCAATGTCTTTTACTGCAGAGTAACTTTTAGTATGTACTTCTGTTTCATGCAAACCAATTGACTTAGTTGGCTAGTCAAGATCTGAAGAGCTCCTTGTTTCCAACTTTTTTTTTTAATTTAATCTATGACCACCGACTCCTTTTTGGTTATTTGCCATTTGTTTAACTAGAAAGAATTTCCCTGGCAATTGTTTTTGTTTTTATCTCTTTAGGGGTGTGGATATTGATTTTTAAAGTTAAGACGGATTTTCGACATAATTGCGTTTTTTGCAGAAGATTTATAGAAGTTCTAGTCGTTTTTGATTTGTGAAAATAGAAAACAAAGCATTTACAAACAGAATACAAATAATCTACAATTCATCTACAAAATATCTACAAACTGGGTACATTGAATTTTAATATCTCAATTCTCATTCAATTGTAGCTTAATTGGTATTTTCGACATAATTGTATTTTTTGCAAAAGATTTTCTAGAAGTTTTAGTTGTTTTAGATTTGTGAAAATAGAAAACAATGCGTCTACAATCAGAATACAAATAATCTACAATTTATCTACAAAATATCTACAAACTGGGTACATTGAATTTTAATATCTCAATTCTCATTCAATTGTAGCTTAATTGGTATTTTCGACATAATTGTATTTTTTGCAAAAGATTTTCTAGAAGTTTTAGTCGTTTTGGATTTGTGAAAACAGAAAACAATGCATCTACAATCAGAATACAAATAATCTATAATTTATTTATAAAATATCTACAAACTGGGTACATTAAATTTTAATATCCCAATTCCCATTTCAATTGTAGCATAATTAGCATTTTCGACATAATTGCTTTTTTTTGCAGAAGATTTGTAGAAGTTTAGTCGTTTTTGATTTGTGAAAACAGAAAACAAAGCATCTACAATCAGAAAACAAATAATCTACAATTTATCTACAAAATATCTACAAACTGGGTACATTGAATTTTAATATCCCAATTCCCATTCGATTGTAGTTTAATCAGAATTTTCGATATAATTGCATTTTTTGCAAAAGATTTGTAGAAGTTTTAGTCGTTTTTTATTTGTGAAAATAAAAAATAAAGCATCTACAATCATAATACAAATAATCTACAATTCATCTATAAAATATCTACAAACTAGGTATATTGAATTTTAATATTCCAATTCTCATTCGATTGTAGTTTAATTGAGATTTTCGACTGGACATAATCTTAAAGATTCATTATAGTATTCCCAATTATAGATTGAGGAAAATATGTTAGAAAGCTACATCAACTACTTTGTCGAGTTTGAAACATACTACCTAGTGACATCAAATATTAGATTTGTCAACTTATTATTTTTCATGGAAAAAAAATAACGATATTTTTAGCTACAAGTTTAAGTGAGACTATAGGCAGAAAGATTAGGTGAAAATAGGAACAATTTTCAAAAGCCGGTCTCATACTCTGTCTCTCTGATTATTCACGTCATTTGATCTCTCAAAGAGAAAAAATAATAATTAGAGATATCTAAATAAGGAATTTTAATGCTACAATGATTTCTTATTTAATGAAATATCTGGAATAGTATTTACTTCCATAATTGTAGCGCGCCTAAATAGGAATATCTGGAAGAATATTTAGTTCCATATTTTTAGCGCACCTAATTAGGAAGGAATCGGCTCCTAATAATTGGTATTTAATGAATGGTATAATATTTGTAGAATAACTGTGAACATGGCGGGTAAATATGAAACTATGCACATTTTTGGTAATAAGTTTTCATATATGGTATAGGAATGAAAAAGTCCCATTAAAAAATATGTCAACCTTTAAACATGTAGTAATACTTCATCAAAAAATGAAATTACATATGTAAAGGCCATGTTGATTAAAAAATACATAACCTTTAAACATGTACTTTTTTTTTCTTTATCAAAAGATTAGATGTTTAATGTTGATGTATCTTTTAGCTGTTGTCTTATCATTTAATAATTAGTTGTCAATATACCGTAATATTAAGTGCAAAGTTTGGCGTGCAGGGATATACTTGCTGTGTTTCAAGTTTCAAACTTGATTCACTCATTCCATCTCAAAATGGTTCCATGGTTGTATATCTTCACTATCTTATCTTCCTTCTTCTTCAAATCAAGTGCTGAGCTCATAACTTCTCTTCCTGGACAGCCTCCAAATATCTTCTTCAAACAATACTCTGGTTATATTGTTACAAATGCTCAACATGGCAGAGCCCTATTTTATTACTTTGTCGAAGCAGATTCAGAAAATGCTGCGTCACTTCCCCTTACTGTTTGGCTTAATGGAGGTACATTTCTCTGTTGACCTTGGTTTTTCATTTCAAGAATTGAGCTAAAAAGTTATTAATTTGATTGAATCCAAAACCTTAGGCCCTGGTTGTTCATCTGTGGGTTATGGTGCTTTTATGGAGCATGGTCCTTTTCGTCCAGGGAAAGATGGGAGTCTTATAAAAAACAAATATTCCTGGAATTTGGGTAATGTTTCTTGTTTCCTGAATGATCATATTGAAAAGTTGTTACACCCGAGAATCTGATAACAATGACTGATTTTGATTGCTAAACATGAAACAGAATCGAACATGCTATACGTGGACTCCCCTATTGGAGTAGGATTTTCATACTCAAATACAAGCTCAGACAACATCAATTGGGATGATACTGCAACTGGTACACCAGTTTTCCTGAGATAGCCAATAATATTGATAAGTCACTGCTACAGGATATCTTTGGTTTTACTCTTTGTATCTTTACAGCTAAGGAGAATCTCCAATTCATCCTCAACTGGTTCAAGAAGTTCCCCCAATATAGAAACTCGGATGTGTACTTAACTGGGGAGAGTTATGCAGGTTCACATATGAACTGGCCTAATCTATATGGTCTTTTGGTTGTATATACTCATTGCTTTTTAACACTAAGATTTGTAAACTAATAAGTATGTTTTTGGTTCTTAGGTCACTATATACCACAGTTTACATTATTGCTGCTTGACTACAACAGAAAGCCCAATGTTAAACCAATCAAGCTTAAATCAATTGCAGTAATGTTTACATTACCCTTGAACCACCAAAGCATGTTTTCATATTTTAACTCTCTGTTGATAATTATTTTACTTTCAAATCTTCACTTAGTCCAATGGCTTTGCAGCTGGGGAATCCACTGCTAGATATTGAAATAAGCGTGAAGTCCGCTGAATATCTATGGTCTCATGGTGTCATTTCTGATGAACTGCTTGATATGCAAAGAACAATCTGTAATGAAACAAGGTACTTCCTAGAGTATATACGTAATGATACATCTAATGAATGCTCGAAAGTGTGGGAACTCAGAATGGAGGAGATGGGAAATGATACAGTTAAGGATGATATTACTTTGCCAACATGTGTAACCTCTAATACAGCAGGACAATTAAAGGCCCTTGGAAACCTTGCCATAATGCATGAAAAGGTATGAAATCAAATTCCATGAGAACCGTGATGAGGACATAATTCAACTATTTGCAATTGGAGCTAACTTGTTGCAGCTATTTTATTGACAGCTCGATAAGAAAATAGGAACAGTTGCTGATCCATGCCTTACTGAGTGGATTGATCTGTACCTTAACAAGCCAGAAGTTCAGAAGGCGCTACATGCCAATACCACTTTCCTGCCGTATGCCTGGGAGATTTGTTCAGGGTAGGTTCTCTCCGTCCCGTCACTATCTCATGCACTAAATTCTGTTATCGCTTTATCTAAAATCATAAACTATTAAACAGAGAATAGTTTTATTTATTTATTTTGTGTTTTTAACACCCTTTACTTTCTCATCTGCTTGTTGCCTGTGCATTTATAAAACAAGTCTGTTAAAATTTCTGAAAATGCAGGCCCCTTCAGTATAAGCTAGATGATGGTGCTATAAACATTATACCTCTATTGTCAAATATTCTAAAAGAGTATATCCCAGTTCTGCTTTTCAGGTTTGTTCATTACCAAGTATGAAGTTCCTACACTCAAATTTCCTGCTAACTTCACAATTGTAACAACTACGTAGTCTTTACTTTTTGGATTTTGTTAAAAGCTACTACTAATCTAAAGTAAGATTGTGCATGTTTTGCTTTTTCCAGTGGAGACCAAGATTCAAAACTCCCACTCACCCAAACTAGGAAAATTGCTAAACTGCTTGCTCGAGATTTAAAGCTAGTTGCTTTTGACAAATATGGTCCTTGGTATGATGGCTTTCAGGTATGTTCCCCTATTCCCATAGTACAATGTAGCATTAGATTGGAAACATATGTATATATAATTTGTTGTTTAATTGCAGATTGGAGGATGGGGTCAATCATTTGGAGGGTTAAAGGAAGGCAAGAATGTTACATATTTAACATTTGCTACAGTAAGAGGTGCAGCTCATGAAGTGCCCTATACATCTCCTTCACAAGCTCTTACACTTTTTAGAGCATTTTTGGGAGGACATCCTCCGCCACGTAAGAGCAGCACCATTGCAGCCTCAGCTGCGTAATCGGATCTATCTGATGAACCTCCATTCCACTGTTCTTTAGACTGCAAGAACCTATTCTCAAGCTTTATTTTGTTATCTTTGTCTTACTTTTTTTCCTGTGTGGATTTTAACAAGCCTATTTATTGCATATAACTTGGCCGGCCCTAGGTTTTACCTAGAGCCCCAATGATTTATTTATACAAAAGGGCAGCCCGGTGCACTAAGCTCCCGCTATGCGCGTGATCTGGAGAAGGGCCGTACCATCACTTCTGATTATGTTGGATCATCGCTTCTGATTTGTTTCAAAATTTTGAAGAAAAGTTTCTGCAAAAAAATAATTAATCAGCTTTCATCAAGAACAATTTTTTTAATCAAACACCAACGAAAAAGTAGTTCAATTTTTGAATAACTGGAAAATTATTCAAAACTAGTTTTTTTTTTCCCGCCAAAACTGAGATTTGTTGGTGTTTGGTTGAAAAGCAGATTTTGCCAAAAAAAAAAAAAAAAAAAACCTTTTCCAAAACTTCATTTCAACCTCAGAGCAAATACCAGTACATCTTCAAGGAAAAAGGGCAGGCCGGTGCAAAATGCAGTGGCTGAGAATCGATTCCACGCCCCAGTACATCTTCAAGATTTTTGATAATTGAATGGTAATCCACTAGTATAGGTTGATTCCCATCGTGTCCATCCTTTCCTCTCCCTCTTCCTCTATGCAAATGTTACCCACAAGGGTGTAGTTAGAATTTTTCCAATGGGATTCAATAAGAAATAAACGGTAAAATTTTCTGACAAGGGTGTTAGGACCGAAAAAGTCAAGTGTCATGCGGAATCTAACAAAGCAAATGTTGAACGACGATAATCACACAACAAAAGAGATATCTATCAAAAGAGACACAAACATTTAACGTGGTTCGGTCAACTGACTTACGTCCACAACGGAGATGAGCATTCCACTATAATAAAAGAGAGCACAAAATATATCGAGAGAACAACCTCACGAAGAGGCAAACACAAGTGACACACTAACACTTGTCCTGTAAAATTCTCCCCCTAAACAAGATTCTCAAGCCCCCTATGGCTACATTGTGGATGCTACTGAATGAGAAAGAAGGATCCTCAATTTAAAGAAGTCCAAACCTTTTCCTACAAGAAAAGGGACTAGCCAAGTATGGAAGAATTTACAATTTCCTTTTATAAAAAGGAAAACCCAATTTAGGTAATNGATTATCGTCAAATATGTTGCGGCTAGAACTAAACCCGCCAAGATGAACCTATCTTGAACCTCGCTCGAAGCTGGCTCTGACACCACTTGTTAGAACCGAAAAAGTCAGGTGTCATGCGGAATCTAGCAAAGCAAACGTTGAACGACGATAATCACACAACAAAAGAGATATCTACCAAAAGAGACACAAACATTTAACGTGGTTCGGTCAACTGTCCTACGTCCACAACGGAGATGAACATTCCACTATAATAAAAGAGAGTACAAAATATATCGAGAGAACAACCTCACAAAGAGGCAAACACAAGTGACACTACTAACACTTGTCCCGTAAAATTCTCCCCCTAAACAAGACTCTCAAGCCCCCTATGGCTACATTGTCGATGCTACTGAATGAGAAAGAAGGATCCTCAATTTATAGAAGTTCAAACATTTTCCTACAAGAAAAGGGACTAGCCAAGTATGGAAGAATTTACAATTTCCTTTTATAAAAAAAAAAAACCCAATTTAGGTAATTATATTGCCATTTTCCTTCAAGAGATAGGAAAACCAAATATGGTAAGAAAATTATGGCAAACACCTAACAAAAGGGGTTCAAAGGAAAATTTTAAGGATAATTGTCTTCTAGCAATATTCAAGTAGATATATTCAAATTAGCAAATATTCCAATATTTACCTAGGTTTCTGCTCTCTACTGGCAGCTTTGCTGAGTGCCCAGATGACAACAGGGCAAAATGTCTGCTTATCCATTATGAAAATATTTAAATACAATTAAAAAAAAAAAACAGAAAACATGAAAGGTGTTTTGGTTCTCTATTACCCATTCCTTAATTTTCTTTGAAATTCAACTTTTTATTCCTAAACACCAAATCTAATACGGTTTAGAACAGAGTAAAACTCAAGCTCAACATCACCTAACGTTGTTTCTTCAATCCATTTTTAAATGTCACATAATACTTTTTTTATTCAACCCAATTTAACCCGTTTAAATCTCACAGAATGACACAAACCACCCACCACCTACAGGGGCGGAGGGAGTGTAGAATATATGGGTTTGGCCGAACCACTAGCTTTGGTCCAAATAATATATTTTTTTTAAGTAATTCATTAAATATGTACAAATTAATAATTTAAAACCCAATAATTTTAAAAGATCTAGAATTCCGAATCCATAAATTTCAAATTTTGGCTTGTCTAGTCCTACTCAATCCGTTCATAAATAGGACTAAAGTCTTAAACAATGGCACATTAAATGCAGCATTCCAACCTTTCAATTTATGGCCGTGGTTGCGGGTAAAAGGGTGCGAGATGCTAAGAGCTTTAAGCAAATAAATAAATCTTTCATTTTTCTATATCCAAAGCAAGATTAATCCTAGTGATCTGTGACAGGATAAGAAATAGGGAAATTAACAATTATGTTAATTTATACATTATAAAAATTGGCCAATTAATAAAAAATTATTAATATTAGTCAAATTAGCCAATTAACTATTTGAAGCAAAAAAAATCAAATTTTTGCTTTGTTTTGAGTGGGTGTTATTAGAATAGATTGGACACAACTTAAGGAGCTTGAATCTCAGTTTTGGGATGAGTTGGTGAAGTTTTGAGGTGATTTGAATTGAAAATTCGGTAAAAACTGAACATGAAAAAAATGATATGTGTATCACACTGTGTATTATATTTGTATCTATTGAGTGTCACATGTATATCCATGTATACCTGTGTGTGAGATACATGTGTGATACATGTTTGATACATGTGTCGCAGAAGACTTTTTCGAACTCGATTTAATTACGAATTTTGACACAAAACCAATCCAAGTCACCTCCAGTTCCTCAAATTTTTTTTGTGTCACGACCCCAATCCCGGTCGTGATGGCGCCCAACACCATTTCTAGGCAAGCCCACCAATTAACACTCACAATCCAATCACACATCCCATTACCAATTTATAGCATTAAATTAACAGTTTAACAAGTCTATTAACCAATAATTTAGATAGAGACAGTATGAATCACTGACATAGCCAACATCTCACAAAGACCTGGGGTCATGAGTCTAAAGCCTCTAATAACACAGAGTAATAATTCCTCAGTAATACTGATGTTCTAAAATGCGGAAAGATAAAAGGGATATGGGAGGAGTCGGGTCCTGCGGACGTCAGACAGCTACCTCGACGACTCTTGAACACTCTGGGAAGCAACAAATAGCTCGACTAAGCTCCCGGAACACCTGAATCTGCACACATGGTGCAGGGAGTAAAATGAGTACTTCCAACTCAGAGGTAATAGACATATATAATGGCTGACAGTAAGAAATCCCGAAATATAACAATGCAAAGCTATAACCAATAATTCTTCACATTTAACGATGGAACAACATCAGGTAATGACAGGTAATACAGATAGATATCGATGCATGAATGCAATGCAATGCACATGACCGCTGCGTCGTACAACCCGATCCATTTGGGTACCCGCGCTCATTGTGGGGGTTCAGACTCCGGAGGGGCTCCTACAGCCCAAGCGCAATATCATCGTAGCATTCGCTGCGGCGTGCAACCCGATCCACACTCAGTCCAGATATATGCATATAAGCCA
>MU776810.1:29993-52182 GCA_026770625.1 Nicotiana glauca
TTCTAATGGAGAATAACTCTGTGAAGTATAGTTCACCTCTACAGTGTCATGTTAAATTGCCGCTTACAATGGAGTACGATAAATTGGTATCGTTGTTACGTAAGAAAATGAGTGTGAGGAAACTTTCGGTGAACCTTAAAGTAACCGGTAGAGTTTCGTATTCTGTGACTCCATCAGGGTTTGCTTATTATTCTGAGTTTAACATCGAAGATGATGAAACTCTTAGAGATTTTTTGCAGATTTCGGATGAATACAGGAAATTTACTATAATAAAATTATTGGAAATATACGTCAAGGTTGAAGACATTCCCAATAATGAGGGTGTGCATAGTAGGGATAACCCCCAGTCTTCGGGTATGCTGGAACAGTTTTTGCCGGACAGATTCCTGATGAAAGAGTTTGCCTTATCACCACCGGCGAATGAGCAGCGAGGAAATAATTTTTTGATTTTATATAATCCACAAGACGACTAGTAAACTTTAATTTTTCTATGCTTTAGCGATGTTTATTTTATGTTTGAATTGGATTTGTAGTAACACTCATATTTTTCATAGGGGGTACCGTCCGGATATGAATTTTACAAGTTATGACCCCGCTCCTAGTTGGAATATGCGTAGTTCTGGCGTGTTGGACCATGGTGGTCCATCCGGGAGTCATCACCAACAAAAGAATATCCATCATGGAACGTTAACACAGTATGACTTGTAAGTGAGGTGATATAGCTATATGTAAAGTATTTATCAAGTTGAGTAGCCTATTATTTTGTTCTTTTATGCAGTGAAAACGAGCAACTTGATGTTCCTGACATCACAGTTGCCCATAGACGACGTATTGACACATGATTTGGCAGATACGCAGAGTCAAGAAGATGATAGTGATTATGACAACAATGTTGATAAGTTTGAAGATGACACACCCTTCCCTGATGAGGGTGATGATGAGGAGGAAGTGAATGTCGAACCTGAGCTGATGAGGGAGCATGCTCCTCCACCTCCCGTTAGACCAAGAGTATACGAGTCCCACGTGCCGTTTCATTAGCGGAATATTCCCTACGTTGATAATTTGCCAAGTATGCTGGATGTGGATGCCCTCACGAGGGATGCTGATGAATTTTGGTTAGCAATGTGGGATGATTCTAGACCAGCAGTGCTGGAAAAGGGCATATATTTTCCCAATAAAGCTCACCTAATCAGGGCTGTAAAAATCTACAGCGTAAGAGAGTGCCGTGAGATGATGGTAAGGGAGTAAACTATGGAGGTATAAAAGGCTGTACGCCGTAGAGACTTTATGGGTTTTCATTGGATATTGCGTGCCAGCAAGAAGAAACCAGGGTTGTGGAAAGTAGGTAAATATATTAGCACCCACAGATGTGAAAAGAACACATTAAATGAGATTCACTTCAACTTGGATGTAGACTTAATTTCTCTTGTCTTGATTCCATAATTGGAAAATCTATTAGGTTTAAGATAAAAGAGTGTATTACAGTCGTCTACCAGGAGTATGTGTGTACTATAACCAAAAGAAAGGCATATCTCGGGTGCAAACGTGCTTTTGAAATTATTTATGGTGATTTCTATAAGTCATTTTGATCTCTACCCAGGTACATGGCCGCACTGCAACACTTTAACCCCGGGACTATTGTTGAATAGAGGCATGAGCGGAGTCTGGGAAGACCGAAATATATGTTCAACTATGTGTTCTGGTCATTTAAACCAACAATTGATGGCTTTTTGCAGTGCCGTCCGGTAATTTCCATAGACGGTACTCATGTCTATGGAAAGTATGATATTAAGCTTTTGATCACAGTTGCAGTAGATGCCAATGGACAAATATTTCCACTAGCTTTTACCATTTGTGCCAATGAAAGTGAAGAGACGTGGATGCTTTTTTTGAACCACTTGAAGAAGCACGCTGTCAAACAACGTTCAGGTATTTGTCTAATATCTGATCGACACAGTGGTATTTTAAGTTCTGTACGGCATTTGCCTGAATGGCAGGAACCTATGCATACCACCATTACTGTGTGAAGCACCTGAAGGCCAATTTCCAGAAGAAATATCACGACAAGGCCTTGCATGATTTAATATGGATGACTGCAACTGAGCACCAGCAGTGCAAATTCACGAGGTGCATGGAAGCAATTCGGCAGTTAGATCCACGAGCCTATACTTGGCTGATGGGACATGAGCTTCACATGTGGACATTGCATGCTAATGGTTGCAGACGATAAGGAGCCCTGACTACAAATGTGTTGGAGTCATTCAATGACTTATTGAAGTCTTACGTGGATTACCTGTCACAGCCATAGTCCGGATGGCATTCAAACATATTGCGTAGAGGTTCGTTGAAAGGCATAGAGCTGCATTGGATTTGATGGAAATGGGTGTTCAATTTATGCCAATACCGATGAGAAGATTTGAGAAGTACAGGAGGCGAGCACATTGGCATTCATATTTACAGTATGATCACGACTAGGGTGTCTTTGAAGTTCGCACCGATAACCGCGGACATCGGAGGAATAATCTACAAACGGTGAATAAAGCCAACATGTTGTGTTCATGTGGGAAATGGACCATCTACCACATGGCGTGCGCACATGCCATGAAGTGCTTTAAACAAGTTGGTTTAGGGGCAACCAACTACGATGATAGGCAATACAATGTAGCTGCATACGTAGAAATATATAGTGGGCAGTTGCAGCCATTAGATGCTGAGCATTATTAGCCGCCGAAACCATTTAAAATGGTGTGTAACAAGGAATATTTACGCAAGCTTCAAGTGCAAAAGAGAATGCATATATAGAACCAAATGGATGTTGGTGATATCGTTTATGCTCATAAATATGGCATATGCTCGCAAACAGGACACGACCGCCGTAAATGTCCTTCAGTTGGTGTGGGTGGTGGTGGTAATCCAGCTCTTGGTGCAAGTTCGTCGAATGTACCAGCTATCAAGGATACACCTAGTGTTTTGTTTTCGTAATGTTTTTTATAATAAGTGTCTGTACTTATGTTGTTGCAATATCTATCAAATAAAATTATGTTCCACAATCTTGTTACATCTTATTTTTTAACATGATATTTTGAATTGGGATGATGATATGGTAGTCCAACAATCAACTTATTGGTGTTAGTAAAGAAGACCAATCTGAAGATTGAAATTTCATAACATCATATTCGAAGAAATAAAAGCACAACAACCATAACTAAAGCAACATACATGAAAATAAAAGATAATAAAAGAAAATATCAAGACATTGCTGTTTCGTTTCAGAAAAATTGAATATGTATACCGCGGTACAATACTACATTTTGTGTTTTGTCTTGTCGGTCTGAAAAGCTGACCGACTACGCAAAAGCTGTTTCGTTTCAGAAAAATTGAATATGTATAGCGCGGTACAATACTACGTTTTGTGTGTTGTCTTGTCGGTATGAAAAGATGAACCGACTGTGCAAAAGCTGTTTCGTTTTAGAAAAATTGAATATGTATAGTGCGGTACAATACTACGTTTCGTGTGCTGTCTTGTCGGTCTAAAAAGCTAACCGACTGCGCAAAAGATTTTTGTTTCAGAAAAATTGAATATGTATAGCACGATACAATACTACATTTTATGTGTTATTATCACAACCCAGTTCGCCCTCCGTGAACATGTCGTGATGACACCTAGTCCCTGCGACTAGGTAAGCCTAATAATGCGGAAATAAACCATAATTGCGGAAGAATAATTAAAACTGAACTAGTAAGATAAACGGTATTTAAGGTGCCGCTCGGCACATACAATAACAACTCTCGAGGCTAACAAAATTTCCAAAACCTGGAATCTCACAAATCACAAGCTAAGGGATACATAAGAGGCTCTGACTCAAGAACAACTAAACAAAGGGAAAATACTGAAAGGACTATACTTGTTATAGAAAAGCTAGAAAGGGACTCCTCGATCTGCGGATGTGGCAGATATACCTCGAAGTCTCTACCGAAACGCCTCCTTCCAAGGTTGACAGATCTGAGTGGAGTACCTATATCTGCACAACAAAAGTGTGCAGAAGAGTAGCATGAGCACACCACAACAGTGCCCAGTAAGTATCAAGACTAACCCTGATGGAGTAGTGACGAGGGACAGTCAAGACACCTACCGGTAAAATAAACAGTATAACTATAGAGAAAATGGAAATGATATACATAAATTTATATAAAGACTACACGAAATGACCTACAATCACAATGAGGAAAAAGAACAACAAGTAACAACGAGAAGGTAATAAATGATAATACGTAATGACGGCAAAATCACAATCCAAATCCTAAGGTCACAACATAGTAAGGGAAAAACAAGTCAATAACTCATGTGCTACGATGATGTTCACATAAGGTCTTATTCAAGTCTTTCGACAATTTTACCAAGTCTCCGACAAACCACAACTCACGAAATCCCTGCATCTAAAATCTAACACTTGGCATCCTGTGCCCCATCAGTCTCATAGTCATGCTAACAACTAACTGGCTAACTAGGGCCATTCTCACATATATAATGGATAAACGAGGAGTACCTCCACCCTTAGCAAAATCTGAAGGAATTCACCTCTAGTGGGAGTGTTCAACTGCGTGTATGCTTGTGCAAGTGTTTTAACAAGAATCCATCAACTAGTAAACATGAAAAAAAAAGAACGAACCGCACGTGCGATGTTTTCTCACAACTTCCAAGCGATAAAGCTCTTACAGGTAAACAAGCCACAATTGCAATATTAAACAAAATAGGAATGCCTCCATAGGCCGTCATAATGCTTTACAATCAGCCCCAGACATAGCCCACCTTATTTCGCCACGTGTGCAAATAATAATATAATAAGCGCTGCCTTGTTTTTCCATACGTGCATCATAATGTTCCCACCTTATTCCGCCACATGCGCAACCCACACATAAGAATATAAACATATCCCGCCTTATTACGTCGCATGTGCAAAACATCAATAGCAATAATAGTACGGCAAAGACCTCGTGCAACCCCTAAACACTATCCGCACGGCAGAGACCTCGTGCATAACCATATCAACAACCGCATGGCATAAACCTCGTGCATCACCATCTCAACAACCGTACGATAGAAACCTCGTGTATCACCATATCAATAACCGCACGGCAGAAACCTTGTGCATCACCATATCAACAACCGCACGGCAGAAACCTCGTGCACCACCATCACAAGTACAACACAATAAATGACAATATATACAGGAACAAGGCAAGGGAATCAACTCAGGCACTTCCGTTCACCAGAAGACAGTACAACTAACTCACAAGGAATAACTGTAGCAGGGAAAATATTAAATGTAATAAGAACAACTCAACGAGAGAGGAAATAATACGAAACAACAATTCCATAGTACTTAGTTCAACAGCAAGGAAGTTAACATGAATCAAATAATTACGATTAAGGAAATATCAACTAAACATAGGATGTCCAACTTCTTCCCAATTAAGACCAGTTAATTACATGAGAGATAAAAATAATGATTTCCAAATAAAGACAAGCAGTTAGGAAGGATAATGTGACTATAGAAGGGTAAATGTCTTCCGTTAAACAAGTAAAAGTCAATTAAGTAACCAGAATAAACCAAAAAGGGAAAATAAATTCAAAGTAATACATGTAGAGGTGAAATTAATAACAGGGAACTCAATCGTATCAAGAACAACTTCATATTCGGTGATTACAAGGACTAAGAGCCTAAAAGGGGCAATTTACCACAAATAAATCCAAGCACGCACTCGTCACCTCGCGTACAAGGAATACAATCAACAGAGAAGACTCAAATCCTAAGGGGAAGTCCTCACACAATGTTAGGCAAGATACTTACCTCCAACCGGCTCAAAATCAACTAGAAACCATGTTCTTGCCATGAGTACCCGACTCCAAATGGCCCAAACCTATTCAATTCAATTACATATCGTAAATAACATCTCAAGCAAATGATTTATGATTAAATTTAAAGCTAATACGCATATTTAGGTAAAATAACCAAAATTCCCCTCAGGACAACGTCTCGGAATCGTATAAATTTTACATTTTTAGAAACCTCATACTCTCACGAGTCTAACCATACAAAAATCTCTCAAATTGGATGTCGAAAACCCACTCAAAACTCAATAATTTGGTCTAAGGAGTTCTACCAAGTTTTCATTCAAAATCCGAAATTAAAGGATAAAATTAAGAGGAGATTCATGGAAATTAGTCTAAGTTGAGTGAGAAACACTTACCCAAGTCACCCAAGTAAAAATCCCTTCAAAAATTGCCAAGAACTGAGCTCTAGAAGTCAAAATGTGATAAAATGGTGAAAACCCTCAAATTTGGGATTTAATCTGTCTGCCCAGTTATTTGTTCATCGCGATCGCAGAAGAAGGATTGCGATCGCATAGAAGAAATTCAAGGACGCCCAGAAATACACACAGCATTCGCGTGAAGAGGGATGCAAACGTGAAGGGCAGTGGGATGGTGGCTTATGCGATCGCGTAGGTGCTCACATGAATGCGAAAAGGAAAATGGCCAACTAACCCAACTCCTAACTCCTACAATGCGAACGCTGGGCCAGGGATGCGATCGCGAAGCATGGGAAGATAGACCTTCGCGAACGCGGGTAGACAGATGCGAACACGATGAAGGTTTTTGAGGTGGTCTTCAGCAAGGCATTGCGATCTCATGAGAAGCTTCCGGATCACGTAGAAGGATATCAGAAGCAGCAATTACAACAGTTCAAAATAGGAGGAAAATGATCCGTAGCCCATTCGAAACACAACCGAGCCCCCGGGACCCCGTCTAATTACACATAAAACTCATATAACCTAACACAGACTCGCTCAAAATTTCAAATCGTATAAAACAACATCGAAACGACGAATCAAACCAAAAATCAAGCTTATGAACTTCCAAATCTTCAAAATACGCTTTCGATAAAAAACCTAACCAAACCACGTCCGAATGAACTGAAATTTTACACACACATCCCAAATGACATAACAGAGCAACTAAAACTTCCAGAATTCCATTCTGACCCTCGGATCAAAATCTCACTATCGGACCGGAAACTTCAAAATTTCCAATCTCAGCATTTCAAACCTAAATTAGCTACGAACCTTCAAAACACGTTCTGAACACGCTCCCAATCCTGAAATCACCTAACAGAGCTAACAGAACCATCAGTTTTCCATTCCAATGTCGTCTTCACACTATTTTGACTATGGGCATCTTTCCAACACTTAAGCTCTCATTTAGGGACTAAGTGTCCCAAAACTCTCCGAAATTCAAAATCGAACATCTCGGCAAATTCAAATTAGCAGAAATAGACTTGGGGAACGCAGTTAATAGGGGATGGGGCATTAATTCTTAAGTCGACCGGCCAGGTCGTCACATCCTCATACTCTTAAACATTCATTCGTCCTCGAACGAGCATAGAGACATACCTGAAGTCCTCAAGTCACTGAGTGCGCACTGCCAACATACACCCGCGGGTGATCCCACGTCACCCCAATACACTTAAGCATGACAACACCATCTCAACTGAAATTTAGCATTTCTAGCAATACCAATAAGCCTTTAAGCCAGAATTCTCACCTTCCATCTGTTTCCACAAGGCCCGATCCTACATCCATATCCGGTACCAGCCTCAACCAGTAACTTCAATTCATGCCAACGCACGCAGGGTACAACCACACAATATGACACATCACACATAGGCCCACAATAACATTTTTGATAGCAATACTTGCCTAAGATCAAAATTCGTACCCACTATAAGCCTTATATTCAATAGGAACTACTTTCAAACCCCCACAACACTGGCGATAATACAATAACCACCAAAACCACATAGAAAAACACCCGAATAACCAAATCTCAGCTAATACCAACGGGCACACACCCCACAAACTAGAACTCAAAAAGCATAGAACGAAAATGAATGAATATGGGAAGGGAAAACATATAAGGGAACTATCAAACAAGTCGGGCTAGCACAATTTTTCCAAAACACTAATCTATAGAACATTCTAACGAGAAAAAATGAAATCATATAAAAGACTCACAAGGTTCTTATACTGGTACAACCCTCACCGCAGTGCACATCCCGATTTCAACATATCAAATCACCTGAAATCATGAGGGTCCCGCCTTCCACACTAAATCATAGTAGGTACACATCGACCCATCCAGAGACCTTCACTATATCAATCCCATCTACAAATTACAACACAGACTGGCTCCCTCACTGGTGGAGCCTAGAAATCACCGCTCGCAACCAAGAATACTCAGAAATCACATCAAATCTATCGAAACAGACAACATGAGTTTACTACTAGCCTCATAACTCTCGACAACAGTTAGAAACAGACGATAGACACAACTATCACTCATAGAATCTCCCAACAGGATAATCACATAAACAGAGTGCAAATAATAAAATGCACCCATAAATGGAACAATTAAGGGAACTCACCCCGATAAGAAGAACTGTGATGAACTACATATAGTGCCCTTCTATAACAAACTGAATTCGTACTTGAATGACATTTAATTGGCGCACCAGCCTCAAACCTACTATATGAACACATCAACGAGCCGGGCCTCCCCCTTTTGGGAGCCCTCTACTTGCCTGAATACCTCGCTGTGACACATCGATCCGAAGTCCGGGACAATCTCTCACCATGTGGCTAGTATCTCTACACTCGAAACACCCTCTCTACTAACGAGGTGATGGGAACTGTGCGGTACGGGTACTCTAAGACCGATGAACACCTGAGTCACCATGTAAAGTCTGAAGCGAGAACTGAACTGGCTGACCCACAAAACCTCTACCATGACACACTCTGCCTCCAAAATAAGGGCTAGTATATCTCCTCGATCTACGCGGCCTCCCCGCCTCCTCAAAATCTCTTTCCTGATCTCATCTGCTCTCTCTCTCGTGACCCTGACTACCCTCTCTCTCTCTAGTATGCATACTCTCTATCCTCCTAGTGATGTTTACCACCTGCTGATATGGAATATCTATCTCCAACTTACGAGCCATACTGGGCCTAATGCTGGGAATAAGCCCCTCAATGAACTGGTGAACCTTCTCGCGAACAGTAGAAACCAAGGCTGGGGCATGTCTAGCCAAACTGGTGTAACGGACAACATACTCCGAGACGGTCATAACACCCTGGCGCAATTGCTCAAAATCCGCGTGCCATGCATCCCTGAGGCTCTGAGGTACAAACTCTCTCAGGAATATATCTGAAAGCTGGGTCCAAGTCAGTGAAGCTGCCTCGTCTGGGCTGTCTAACTCATGGGTGCGCCACCAATCATAGGCGGCTCCTCGAGACTGGAAAGTAGTGAAAGAAACCCCGCTCGATCTAGAGATACCCACAGTACAGAGAATGCGTTAACACTCATCAAGAAACCCCAAGGCATCGTCTAATGCTAATCCACTGAACATTGGAGGATCATACTTCTTGAACCTCTCTAGTCTCATCTGCTTCTGCTCGGAAGTCGCCGCCATGCCCTCGAGCTGGACTAGTGCTGTAGGCGGTGCAGGAATAATCTCAAGGACCTGCTTAACATGCGCTCGCTGCTTAGGAATGCGAGCAATGGGATTCTCTGCTCCTCCCCCAGTCTGGGATGTGGCTGCAGCAAGTGGAAGCAATCCTGCCTGAGAAAAAGTGGTGTACATACTCATGAACTATTCCAAAGTCTCCTGAAGGGCTGGAGTAGTAGTAGCTGTAGGCGTGTTAGGTGCCTGGACTCCGGCTGGATTTGCTGGTGGTACCTAGGTGGCAGCTCGCGCAGGTGCTCTTAATGCACTAGTGCACGTCCTCGACCTCTACCCCGGCCCCGACCTTCGACCACTGTAGCAGGGGGCGCATGTGCCTGATCACCTCGGGTAGTATGTGTCCTCACCATCTATGAGAGAGTAGAAGACAGAGGTTTAGGATTGTGAATGTCAAAATCTCGCACGACAAGGAAATCAAATGAAGTGGAATTTTCCTAACGGTTACATAGCCTCTCGTAGATAAGTACAGACATCTTCGTACCGATCCACGAGACTCTAATAAACCGGATTGTGATTCGTGACTCCTATGAACCTAGAGCTCTCATACCAACTTGTCACGACCCAGTTCGCCCTCTGTGAACATGTCGTGACGACACCTAGTCCCTGCAACTAGGTAAGCCTAATAATGCGGAAAATAAACCATAATTGCAGAAGAATAATTAAAACTAAACTAGTAAGATAAACAGTATTTAAGGTGCCGCTCGAAACATACAATAACAACTCTCGAGGCTAATAAAATTTCCAAAACCCGAAATCTCACAAATCACAAGCTAAGGGATACATAAGAGGCTCTGACTCAAGAACAACTAAACAAAGGGAAAATACTTAAAGGACTATACTTGTTACAGAAAATCTAAAAAGGGACTCCTCGGTCTGCGGACGTGGCAGATATACCTCGAAGTCTTTACCGAAATGCCTCCTTCCAAGGCTGACAGATCTGAGTGGGAGTACCTGTTTCTGCACAGCAAAAGTGTGTAGAAGAGTAACATGATCCCACCACAGCGGTGCCCAGTAAGTATCAAGACTAACCCCGATGGAGTAGTGACGAGGGGCAATCAAGACACCTACCAGTCAAATAAACAGTATAACTATAGAGATACCAAAAATGATATATATACATTTATGTAAAAATACGAAATGACCAATACTGCTACAATCACAATGAGAAGAAAGAACAATAAGTAACAATAAGAATATAATAAATGATAATACGTAATGATGGTAAAATCACAATCCAAATCCTAAGGTCACAACACAACAAGGGAAAAACAAGTCAATACCTCATGTCCTACGATGATGTTCACATAAGGTCTTATTCAACTCTTTCCACAATTTTACCAAGTCTCGGACAAACCACAACTCATGAAATCCCCGCATCTGAAATCTAACACTTGGCATCCTGTACCCCATTGGTCTCACAGTCATGCTGACAACTAATTGGCTAACTAGGGCCACTCTCACATATATAATGGATAAACGAGGGCGTACCTCTACCCTTAGCAAAATCCGAAGGAATTCACCTCTAATGGGAGTGTTCAACTGCGTGTATGCTTGTGCAAGTGTTTTAACAAAAATCTATCAACTAGTAAACATGAAAAAAAAGAACGAACCGCATGTATGATGTTTTCTCACAACTTCCAAGCGATAAAGCTCATACAGGTACACAACCCACAATTGCAATATTAAACAAAATAGGAATGCCTCCACAGGCCGTCACAATTCTTTACAATCAACCCCTGACATAGCCCTACCTTATTTCGCCACGTGTGCAAATAATAATATAATAAGTGCCGCCTTGTTTCGCTATACGTGCATCGTAATGTTTCCACCTTATTCCACCACATGCGCAACCCACACATAAGCATATAAACATATCCCGCCTTATTACGCCGCATGTGCAAAACATCAATAGCAACAATAGCATGGCAAAGACCTCGTGCAACCCCTAAACACTATCCGCATGGCAGAGTCCTCGTGCATAACCATATCAGCAACCGCACGGCATAAAACTCGTGCATCACGATATCAACAATCGCACGGCAGAAACCTCGTGCATCACCATATCAAAAACCGCACAACAGAAACCTCGTGCGCCACCATCACAAGTACAACGCAATAAATGACAATATATACAGGAACAAGGCAAGGGAATGAACTCAGGAACTTCCATTCACCAGGAGACAGTACAACTAACTCACAAGGAATAACTGTAGCAGGGAAAATATTAAATGTAATAAGAATAACTCAACGAGAGAGGAAATAATATGAAACAACAATTCCATAGTACTTAGTTCAACAACAAGGAAGTTAACATGAAACAAATAATTACGACTAAGGAAATATCAATTAAACATAGGATGTCCAACTTCTTCCCAATTAAGACCAATTAATTACATGAGAGATAGAAATAATGATTTCCAAATATAGGCAAGCAGTTAGGAAGGATAATGTGACTATGGAAGGGTAAATATCTTCAGTTAAACAAGTAAAAGTCAATTAAGTAACCAGAATAAACCAAAAAGGGCAAATAAATTCCAAGTAAGACATGTAGAGGTGAAATTAATAACAGGGAAGTCAATCGTATCAAGAACAACTTCATATTCGGTGATTACAAGGACCTAAGAGCCTAAAAAGGGCAATTTACCACAAATAAATTCGAGCACGCACTCGTCACCTCGCGTATAAAGAATACAATCAACAGAGAAGACTCAAATCCTAAGGGGAAGTCCCCCACACAAGGTTAGGCAAGATTCTTACCTCCAACCGGCTCAAAATCAACTAGAAACCACGTTCTTTCCACGAGTACCCAACTCCAAATGGTCCAAATCTATTCAATTAAATTACATATCGTAAATAACATCTCAAGCAATTGACTCTATTATTAAATTTAAAGCTAGGACGCAAATTTAGGTAAAATAACCAAAATGCCCCTCAGGCCAACATCTTAGAATCAGATAAATTTTATATTTTCAAAAACCTCATACTCTCACGAGTCTAGCCATACAAAAATCTCTCAAATCGGATGTCAAAAACCCACTCAAAACTCAATAATTCGATCTTAGGAGTTCTACCAAATTTTCATTAAAAATCCAAAATTAAAGGATGAAATTAAGAGGAGATTCATGGAAATTAGTCTAAGTCGAGTGAGAAACACTTACCCAAGTCACCCAGGAAAAAATCCCTTCAAAAAATGCCAAGAACCGAGCTCTAGAAGTCAAAATATGATAAAATGGTGAAAACCCTCGAATTTGGGATTTAATCTGTGTGCCTAGTTATTTGTTCATCACGATCGCGGAAGAAGGATTGCGATCGCGCAAAAGAAATTCAAGGACGGCCAGAAATACACATCGCGTTCGCGTGAAGAGAGATGCGAACGCGAAGGGCAGTAGGATGGTGGCTTATGTGATCGCGAAGGTCTATCTTCCCATGCTTCGCGATCGCAGAAGGCTATATGCGAACGCAGTGAAGAACTAAACAGAGCTTCGCGAACGCGGGGTAGACAGATGCGAACGTGATAAAGGTTTTTGAGGTGGTCTTCAGCAAGGCATCATGATCGCGTGAGAAACTTTGCAATCGCGTAGAAGGATATCAGAAGCAGCAGTTACATCAGTTCTAAATAGGAGGAAAACGATCCGTAGCCCATCCGAAACACACCCGAGGCCCCCGGGACCCCGTCTAGTTACACATAAAAGTCATATTACCTAACACGGACTCGCTCAAAATTTCAAATCACATAAAACAACATCGAAATGACGAATCAAACCAAAAATCAAGCTTATGAACTTCCAAATATTCAAAATACGCTTTCGATCAAAAACCTAACGAAACCACGTCCGAATGAACTGAAATTTTACACACACATCCCAAATGACATGACGGAGCAACTGCAACTTCCAGAATTCCATTTGACCCTCGGATCAAAATCTCACTATCGGACCGGAAACTTTAAAATTTCTAACCTCAGCATTTCAAACCTAAATTAGCTACGGACCTCCAAAACACGTTCTGAACACGCTCCCAATCCCGAAATCACCTAACAGAGCTAACAGAACCATCAGTTTTCCATTCCAATGTCTTCTTCATACTGTTTTGACTACGGGCAACTTTCCAACACTTAAGCTCTCATTTAAGGACTAAGTGTCCCAAAACTCTCCGAAATTCAAAACCGAACATCTCGGCAAATTCAAATTAGCAGAAATAGACCTGGGGAAAGCAGTTAATAGGGGATCGGGGCGTTAATTATTAAGACGACCGGCCGGGTCGTCACAGTTATCTTGTCGGTCTGAAAAGCTGAACTGACTGCGCAAAAGCTATTTTATTTTAGAAAAATTAAATATGTATAGCGCGATACAATACTTTGTTTTGCGTGAAATCTTGCCTATAATTATCGGGCACATTGTAGTTATTTTCTGCGCTTAACAATAAGAAATAGCAAAATATTTTCATAAAAGTAAGGTTTTTCTTTACGCTTTAACAAATGTCTCAACCCCTTTATGTCCCAAGGTGCGAGTGCGGCAAAACATGTATGATGCACGATTATTGGGAAGAAGCTGGATGCCACCACTAAGCGTGTATGAACAAGTTTTATAGGGTTCCCGATGAACCTGTTTGCAGCTTTGAGGTATGGATTGATGAACCCTGTCAGCTGGAATACTACAAAGACAAGTTGTATTCTCTTCATAGTTTGTGTTTGAAGCTGTGGGAAAGAGAGCGACATTCCAAACGAGAAGTTGCGAAGTTGAAGGAGAAACTCAAGGAGGTGGAAGAAGAAAAAAATAAGCTGGAAGACAAATTTAAGTGGTTGGAGAAGAGAATACTAGGCGGTCGTGACTAAATAATGACATGTACGTGTTGAGCATAGTAGTGTAACTTTATGTTTCCCGTGTCATGTGTTTTCATTAGTTGTACTGAATTTATGTTATGTTAGGTTTGCTATATTTTGGTTGTAGTGTTAAATAAAATTGTTGTTAAAATTGTGTTAAAATAAAATTCTTGCCATTATTTACATAATGTATTATTTACATAAAATACAAAAAAAAAAATCAATGTGTCCCACAGCCTGTGGGCTTCAATGCAGCCGCTGGCCTGAGGTGCATCCCATGTCGCCAGGGTACACTATCAAGATCATCCTCATCATGTCGCCTCTTTATGTGAGGATGCGCTACAGCATGATCATCACTAGAGCTAGAAATATTGGTAGAAGGGACTGTCAGTCCATCAGCAACCTACAAAACAATTAGTAAGCTTAGTATATGAAAATATATATTAGTATTCGAAGTAATAGAATTGGAAGTAATGAAGATAGTATTCGATTATGTTGTCACCCGTATAAGCGGTAGAAAACCACATACGTCGCTCTGGGTGCCCATGCTAGCCCAACACATACTCCTGTACAGGTAAGCGAGAACAGCAATACCCCAACTGTACTGGGGTAACTCATCTTGCTGCTGAAGATGATGTAGAACTTGCATACTCACTAGATTTCCCGAAGTGTTTGGGAATAAGACATCCCCAAAAAGAAGGAGAAGCGCCAACCTCGTGTACCGGTGAATATATAGAACATCTGTCTCGCTGGTGATGTCGGGGTGCAATACCTCAAAATGCTGTCACAGAAATGAGACTGCCCCCTGAAGTTGTAGCCTCACCCTGTGGCCTGAAACTAGTGAACTATTGCAGCAAGTCTAAATACTGGGCACGCATCAATGGATCTCATATACTGAGGCAGTGAAACAACCAGTCCATCAGTAGGCAACCCATATATGTGACGAACCGACCCATCGCCTCATGTGTTCCATCCCGTTTTTCCCAATTTATTGCTTCTTCATATTTCATTATCGGTATGTGGTGTGTGAGAGTTGATTTGGATTGGTTTTGATAAGAAATGAGGCACTTAGTCTCTTTAAGGAAGGCTTAAGTTGGAAAAGTCAACCGGACGTTGACTTATGAGTTAGAGGGCTCGGATGTGATTTCTGGCGATTCGGTTAGCTTCAGGAGGTGATTTTTAACTTAGGAGTGCGATCGGAATTGATTTTGGAGGTCCGGTGTAGAATTAGGCTTGAATTGGCGAAGTTAGTATTTTGGCAAATTTCGATTGATAGGTGAGATTTTGATCCGAGGGTTGGAATGGAATTTTGAGAGTTGATGTAGCTTCGATATGTGATTTGTGATGTGTGTGCAAAATTTTAGGTCATTCGGACGTGGTTTGGTCGGGTTTTTGATCGAAAGTGTATTTCGGAAGTTTTTAAGAAAACTTAGGCTTGAATCCGATGTGATCTAATGGTTTTAGTGTTATTTGATGTGTTTTAATGATTGTAACAAGTTCTTATGATGTTTTAGGATATGTTGGTGCCTTTTGTTGGGGTCCCGGGGGCCTCGGGGTGGATTCGGGTGGTTAAACGAGAGTTTCGAGGTATGTTGCAGGTTCAGCTTTTCTGTCAGCTGGTATTTCCGCTTCTGTAGAAATGGACCGCAGAAGCGGTTTTGCAGGAGCGAGTGGAGGATTGCATAAGCGGTTCTTGGCCTGGTGGAGTGGTTTCGCAAAAGCGAAACATTGTTCGCAAATACGAGTCCGCAAAAGCGGACTATAAACCATAGAAGCGGTCTTCGGTGGTTCACAGAAGCAGTTGTGGAGACGCAAAAGCGGACGTTGGATTTTTAAGTAAGAACCGCATAAGAGGATTTTTGGCCACAAAAGCGGTCCCGCATAAGCGATAGCGGGACCGCAAAAGCGAAAATGACTGTTGACAGAAGGGTTTAAAGGTTTTTTTTCCTCCGCGAGCTAGGCATTATTTTCCACCATTTTGAGCGAGCTTGGAGAGCTTTGGGCGAGAATTTTCGAGGGTTTTGACTGAGAATCGATTGGAGGTAAGTTCCTTGGCCTAATTACATGAGATTATGTTAGATTTAACGTGGAAATTGGTTGAAATTCATTAAAAAGGGGTAAAGCTAGGGCTTGAATTTTGATATTTCCAATTGGGATTTGATAGGTCATTTGAGCTCGGAATTGGGAGTTCTTGGTATGCATGGAATCGTGGCAAGACGAGGAATCCGATAATGTAAGTTTTGTAATTTTCTAAGAAGCGGGCCCGAGGCTCGGGTTTTGCTAGTTTCGAGATTTTTGCTATTTCTCAATTGTTTTCGATTGGGTATTGTTCCCTTAGCATGTTGTAATGTATTTGCTCTGATTTTGATTAGATTCGACGCGCGTGGAGGCCGATTTGAGGGGCAAAGGCGTCGTGAGCTAGAGATTTCACCGGTTCGAGGTGAGTAATACTTTTAAATGATATCATGAGGGTTTGAAATACCGGGTTTGCACATCATAGTACTGTATTGAAGTGACTTGCACGCCGGATAACGGGCGTGGGGTAGAGCATCGTTGGGGATTATGACTTGTTCCGTCCCGCTTAATGTAATAACTACCTAATTGATTGAAGCTAGTTTACATCTTTATAAAAATGGATTAATTGCCGTAATTGGGCCTCGTGCCAACTGATTGAATCCTTTAGGGATTATTATCACTATTTCCATGAAATTTGGCATGTTAAATGATTTCAGTCCTGAGTTAAACACTGTTTTGAAATATCTAGTCATACTTCTAAGGTTTTAAAACTTAAACCACATTTTCTGACGTTTGGAGTTGAGAACTATTACTTGACATCGCCCTAGTGGCTCATATGCATGTTCTGGACTGAGGATGGATCGGGCTACATGCCGCAGCAGTGTGATATTGATATTGCGCTTGGGCCGTAGGAGCTCCTCCGGAGTCTTAACCCCCACAGTGAACGCGGGTACCTAAATAGATCGGGCTGCGCACCGCAGTGGTCATATGCATTGCATTGCATTCATGCATTGGTTCCTGTTTGTACTACGAGTCATGACATTCAGCACTCGCATCTCATTGGCATCCATGCTACTTCTTACACTGTTGACCAGATACCCTGGTGTTATTTGTTGGTGGAGTGCTGTGCCCGAGGGGCTGACTTATGTGTTGACTTGCTCTATCTGATATCGCATCCATATGCTTGATTGTTGGAAGAGGATATTTTCAAAAGAGGTTTTTAAACTGAACCAAATATTGTCTAAAGGATTTTCACGATTTTACTGTTTTCTCAAAGGGTCGTACTGTTCTATATAGCATGATGGAGTGCTCTTACGTGATTTCTTGCCGCTCAGTTATTATTTACTCTTATTACTCATTGAGTTGGAGTACTCACTTTACTCCCTGAACCTCACATGCAGTTGCAGGTATTGTTCACCCGGTAGCGGGTTAATAGCCGATTGAAGGTATTACTGCTGGTATACTACTGTATAATATTTTGATTCCAGATTTTATTTTGTATAATATTATTGACCCAGTAGTTGTGTTCAGTCTTCTTTAGATGCTCATGACTTGTGACACCCCGGTCGGGTTGTGTAGGGTGGTAAATATCAGTTATTAATGCCATTAAGCTGAATTTTCTATTCATTTATGTTGTAAGAAATTGTTAAAGAGTGATTTGGGTTAGTTGGCTGGCCTTGTCTTCACGAGAGGCACCATCACGATCGGGTTTAGAAATTGGGTCGTGACAATATAAAACCTGAACATCCTGAAGCATGATGGTGGCCTCGCCAATGGGCAGGTGGAAAGTATGCGTCTCTAGTCGCCACCGGTCTATCAATGCCGTGATCAGAGATCAGTCGAGCTGCAGCCGTCCAATATCAAAAATCCTATAGAAGCCCGTATCACACATGCGCTGGACTATGCGGTGATGGAAAGCTCTCTACTTCATAAAGTCCCAAGCGCCTTCCACTCTCTTGTCGCAGAGAGTCTGCTAAGCTAACTCTCCTCCCATACGTAGGTGGACCTATGATTGCCCTGTAACACTAATATCTCATCCAAGAAAGGTCCAGGATACAGAGGCAGCACGTCCATGTCGTCTACTGTAAATCAAACAATATTAATTATGTGTTTGTGTTATAAATTAAATATTTAATTATTTAATTGGATAGGGCATTTATCAATGGTTCCAGACTCGTTATTTGAGGCCCAGTAGCATCAAGCTATCCTGAATTCTTATGTGTGTCAATTTTAATATTTTTAGAATTTTATTTGTGTTATAATAATTAATATTTATTATTTAATTGGATAGAGTAAATATCTATGGGTTCCAGGCTCGATATTTAAGGCCTAATAGCATCAAGCTATCCTGAATTCTTATGCATATCAATTTTAATATTTTTAGAATTTAATTAGTTTTATAAATTAAATAATTAATTTTTAATTGTACAAAGTATATATCTATGAGTTCTACACTCGATATTTAATTTGACAGCATATATTAGTTTGTTAGTTCTGTGTGTTTGTGTCACGACCCAAACCCATACTGGTCGTGATGACGCCTCTCGTGAAGACAAGGCCAACCAACTAACCCTATTTACTTCCTTTTTAAAATTTATTTAAACATAATTGAGTAAAGTGATACAGCTTAACATCAATAATAATCAGGACTACAACCCCACAGAACCTGACCGGGGTGTCACAAGTCACGAGCATCTAAGAAGTAGGAACACTACTATAGGGCAAATATTATATATACAAAATAAACTCTGGAAATCTAAGATGAAGTGCGGTGCCGCGGACGCTGGCGGTCACCTCGTCAGCTACATTAGTATATCTTCAATCAGCTAATAACCCGCTACCGGGTGAACAATACCTGCAACTGCACGCGAGGTGCAGGGAGTAAAGTGAGTACTTCCAACTCAGTGGTAACAAGAGTAAATAATAACTGAAAGCAAGAAATCACGTAAGGCACTCCATCATGCTATATAGAACGGTACAACCCTTTTTTTTTAGAAGAACAATAAAACCGTGAAATTCTTTGGAAAACATCTGGGCTCAGTGAAAACCTCTTTTGAAAATATGCCTTTTCAACAGTTGTGAAAATAATTTTCAACAAGTAGGAAATAATCAGAAATCTGCTCCTCGGGCTCAGTATCAACCTCTCAGTACAGTATCAACCCCGCGGGCTCACTCCCAACTCACAAAGTACAACATCAGCCTCTCCGGCTCACTCCCAACTCACAAGTACAACATCAGCCTCTCGGGCACAACACTCTACTAACAAATAACACCAGGGTATCTGGTAAACAGTGCAAGAAATAGCATGGATGCCAATGATATGAGTGCTGAATGTCATGACAACATTACAAAATAAGAACAAATGTATGAGTGCAATGCAATGCATATGACGGTACACTTTGGTACCCGCTGCGGCGTGCAGCCCGCTCCAGTTATTTATCGTCGAAGGTGCTCACTGGGGGTGTGTACAGACTCCGGAGGGGCTCCTACAGCCCAAGCGCAATATCAAGCCATCTCGTGGCATCACATCTAGGCTCTCAGCCTCATATCAATATCAGTATAATCATCCAGGCACTCGGCCTCAATATCAATGTAACACCGCTGCGGCGCGCAGCCCGATCCACCCATAATCAATATAATACTGCTGCGGCGCGCAGCCCGATCCATGCTCAGTCCAGAAAATCATCATAAGCCCCTTGGGCATTTATAAAACAGTAGTTCTCAGCCCGAAATATCATTTAAAATATCATTTGAGTTTTCAAAACTTAGAAGTATGGCTGAGTTTGCAAAACAGTATTTAAAACCTTGGACTGAAACCAAATGATATGCAAGATATGCTAAAACAGTAATATCAATCCCCGAAGGATTCACACAGTTGGCACGAAGCCCAAACATGGCAATCAACCCAAATTATGATGATAACAAGTAGTTTCAGTCAAATACGCAGTAAAATCAACAACCGGGACGGACCAAGTCACAATCCCAAATGGTGCTCTACCCCACGCTCATATCTGGTGTGCAAGTCACCTAAATACAACACTATGATATGCAAATCCGGGGTTTCAAACCCTCAGGATATCATTTACAAGTATTACTCACCTCGAACCGGTGAAATTCCTCGCTCGCGACACCTTTGACCCTCAAATTGGCCTCCACGCGTGTCGAAACTAACCAAAAACAGAGCGAATACATCACAATATACCAATGGGACAACACCCAATCGAAAACAATCGAAATATAGCAAAAATCTCGAAACTAGCAAAACCCNTATAATCATCCAGGCACTCGGCCTCAATATTAATGTAACACCGCTGTGGCGCGCAGCCCGATCCACCCATAATCAATATAATACCACTACGGCACGCAGCCCGATCCATGCTCAGTCCAGAAAATCATCATAAGTCCGTTGGGCATTTATAAAACAGTAGTTCTTAGCCCGAAATATCATTTAAAATATCATTTGAGTTTTCAAAACTTAGAAGTATGGATGAGTTTGCAAAACAGTATTTAAAAACTTGGACTGATACCAAATGATATGCAAGATATACTAAAACAGTAATATCAATCCCCGAAGGATTCACACAGTTGGCACAAAGCCCAAACATGGCAATCAACCCAAATTATGATGATAACAAGTAGTTTCAGTCAAATACGCAGTAAAATCAACAACCGGGACGGACCAAGTCACAATCCCAAATGGTGCTCTACCCCACGCTCATATCTGGTGTGCAAGTCACCTAAATACAACACTATGATATGCAAATCCGGGGTTTCAAACCCTCAGGATATCATTTACAAGTATTACTCACCTCGAACCGGTGAAATTCCTCGCTCGCGACACCTTTGACCCTCAAATTGGCCTCCACGCGTGTCGAAACTAACCAAAAACAGAGCGAATACATCACAATATACCAATGGGACAACACCCAATCGAAAACAATCGAAATATAGCAAAAATCTCGAAACTAGCAAAACCCGAGCCCCGGGCCCGCTTCTCGAAAAATTATAAAACTTACATTACCGGATTGCTCGTCTCTCCACGAGTCCATACATACCAAGAACTCCCAAATCCAAGCTCAAATGACCTATCAAATCCCAATTTAAAATATAAAAAACTCAAGCCTAACTTTACTCCCTTTTCAATGAATTTCCACCAATTTCCATGTTAATTCTACCATAAACTTGAATAATTAGGACAAGGAACTTATCTCCAATCAATCCTCCTTGAATCCCTCTTCAAATAGTTCTCCCAAGCTCCAAAATCTCTCAACAATGGAGGAAAATTAACATAGGCTCGCGGATAAAATATCAATTAAAACCCTTCTGCCCAGGTCGATTTTCGCTTATGCGGATCCAATACCGCTTTTGCGGCTTCCGTTTATGCGGTCAACGTCCGCTTTTGCGGACCTTTCACTTAAGGAAACTATCCGCTTCTGGGACCACACAACCGCTTTTGCGGTTACCGCTCCTGCGGTCTATTTCCGCTTCTGCGGACTTTCGCTTAAGGGGCATGACCGCTTCTGCGGTTCAAAGCTCGCACCCGCGATACCGCTCCTGCAGTCAAGACTTCTGCTTATGCGGAAACTGCTAAACCCTCACCTTTTCGCACCTACGGAGCTTCTTCCGCTTCCGCGAAGCTGCATCTGCGGTCTCCCTTCCGCAGATGCGGAAATACCTACTGCAACAAAAACCAGCAAAATTTCCAACTTCAAATTCTCTCGTTCAACCACCCGAATTCACCCCGAGGCCCCCGGGACCTCAACCAAAAGCACAAACA